>JAODXP020002611.1:0-30480 GCA_027497455.2 Sardinella longiceps | reverse complement strand
CTTGCACATAACATTCTATAATGCTCTTAGATTTCCGATTACCAGTGCCCATAGTCAATGAGCTAGAACACTGGCAGCAATGTTAGAATTTTAGCAGCTAATAATAATGTTAAATCAACGATTAAATGGCTACCGTTAAAGCTAGCGGTTTTGTTTGACTATGACTGACGGACTTACCAGCTGATATCCAAGTGTAAGTTTGTGTGAGTTTTTTCTTTTATCGTGATCGTTATGCAGCCAATGTAACCGGAAATAAGTGAGCTTTTATTCTACTTGCCAGAAGGGTCAAGCTGGAAATGTTGAAATGTTGAAATGTTGAGTACAAAGTTTTATTACAGAAATGTATAGTATGGGTCCCCAGCATGTAGAAACTACCAGATGCTAAATTGCACATATTGGGCAATTTGCATAATAGCTAAATTAGCATAATCGCTAATACAATACACAATTTCAGCAACTGCCATATGTGTGCATCACAATGACTGTATATAATATCAGGTGGATCCCAAAGTGAAGGGCCTACAAAGAATGGGACTGTAGGCCCACTCTACCATTGTGAAATGACGGGCATGTCTGGGCACCACATTATAGGCTGCCCACTGTGGGGCCCTTTTCCATTCAGAAAAGTGGGCACATGCTCTACCGACTGAGCTGACATTCGGGAGCTCCTACAACGCGACGAGCTGACAGTGAGTGGACGCATGTGCCGAACTGGCTCAGGACCCATGCCAGCGCAAAGCACCAACGGTGAGATCCCCTTTCCTGTGCTGAGGTCTCTGTGGAACAATCAGTTAGCGTGTTTGCCTGTTAACCGAAAGGTTGGTGGTTTGAGCCCACCCATGGACGTGCTCGTTTTGAGCCACACGAGTCAGCTCCAGGGGCTTGCCACACCCATTGGGGCCTGCACGCCCGCCTCTCATCTCCATATCCCACCTGCTGCCAGCAAGCTGAGCTGGGGCCTTCCTCACGCAGACGCAAAACTCTCTCTGTTGAGCGGGCTGGCAGGCCTGACAGGCATTCCCAAAGATGTTTTCTGGCAGCTTCTTTGCGGCATGAAGAGTTTGGCCCACACGTGGATCAAACCCGCGACCTTTGAGTTATTAACACCACACTCTAAACAAGTGAGCTAACAGGCCATGGAGCTGGCGCCCTGCACTTTCCTCCTAAGTCCTGGTCTTTGCTGATTGCGCCCAAAGTCAATAATCATCTCCTTTGTCTTGGCAACATTTAGGAGGAGGTTGTTGATGACCACTGTTGCATCATCAGCAAACTTAACAATGATGTTGGAATGATGCTGAACCAAGCACATCTTTACCACTTATCCAGCTTGGCCTAGTGGTTTGACCCAAGGCTACTGCGTGGGCGTCCCAGGTTCAAATCCCACTCTAAGCATAGTGCTCTGCTTCCTTAAGTTGCTTGTACATTTACTTCTAAACCTAAACCAGACTGACACTATACTGGGCTATTAATGCATGTTTAGGCTATACGTTAATCTGGGGCTGGGTGGCTCTCCAGGTAGGAACACTGATATTGGTGTGCAAGATCACCTGTTCGCATCCCGGGTGATGCATGTTCTCAACCCCCAAACAATGACCTCATTACTGCTACGGCCAGGGGGAGCCAAGACACCTGCAAGACCTCCCCTGCAAGACCCCCCCCCCAAAAAAAGTCCACAAAGTGACTCACTCAACACTTTAATTCCCTCCGCCAGAGTGACATTGTAAAGTATTAAGTTAAAGACACTGCTAGTTAACTTAATACTTAAATTTAAACTGCTACAAATAATAAACTCACACTTCCCCTGTAAAAGACAGCAGACTCAAGGATTGAACCTGTGAACTCACGGTGACAACAAACTTGGATCATGAGTCTAACTTCCTAAGCAGTCAACCAAGAAGCCCAGACTCCCACTTAACTGACCAGGAGGGTCTTGAATGGCTGGAAGAGCCTACATATCCCATTCGAAAAGAGCGGCACGAAGAGTTTGGCCCATGCGGGGATCAAACCCACGACCTAGACATTATTTGTACCATGCTCTATCCAACTGAGCTAACCAGTGCTGCACTCTCTTCCTCAGTCCTGGTCTTTGTGAGAGTAGAACTGATAAATTCTTTATGTGACAAGGGCCAAAAGCCAACGCAGGGCTCGAATCCACAACCTTTAGATAGAGAGTCTCATGTTTTACTGACTGAGCTGAGTTAGCTGGGCCTTCAGAAGAGCTACTACGCTGTGACAAGCCGAACTGACCCAGGGCTCATGGCTGGCAGTTTCTTTGCAGCACAAAGAGATTAGCCCGAATGGGGATAGAACCCACAATTTTGGAGTTGTTCTAACCAAGTGAGCTAACCGGTGCTGCACTCTCCACCTCAGTCCTGGGCTTTGTGAAAGTAGAACTGCAATACATCACACAGTTCTTAGGGGAAGGCTTTGTTTTTCATGTAGCGAGAGCCAAAAGCTAACGCCAAACGTGGGGCTCGAACCCATGACCCTGAGATTAATTTCACAAAGAAAACCAAATGCATATTAACTTCTATAAATCATGAATAAAACATATTTCCTTAGCCTCAGGATAATTTCAGTGTTTCAGTGTTTTTGGGAAACAAGAAAAAACCATGACCATGGTGTGGCCTTGGCCAGGTGTTGGCATCTGCAGGAAGCTGACTACTCACCCACCCACAGACAACAGACACAGATACACAGACACCAAGTGGTGTTACATTACATTTTATGTAAACGTACATTTACATAACAGTTATGCATTTAGCAGACGCTCAGTGTTGTGAGATGTTGCATGACAGAGTTCAAAGAATATGAAGTCTTATGGTGACAAGTAACCGGTGACATGCACGTCCCATATGTAGCCTGTGGCGGTCCGCACCGCACACGGGTCTCGAACCCTCCACCCCGCAAGCTACAAACTCCCGGCGTGGGACTGGAACGCTCTAACCAACTGAGCTAAAGCCCGAGCTTCTAACTCAGCGTGTTAGAAGCGCCCATGGAATTGGGTGATGAGGATTTACACGTACTGCCGCCAAGCTAGCAGGCCTCCGTTACACTCACCCTCCAAAACCTCACTCTCATCCGGGGTTTCGGCACCAATGTAGCCGGTGGCGGTCCGCACCGCACACGAGTCTCGGAACCCGCCACCCCGCAAGCTACAAACTCCCGGCGTGGGAGTGGAACGCTCTAACCAACTGAGCTAAAGCCCGAGCTTCTAACTCAGCGTGTTAGAAGCGCCCATGGAATTGGGTGATGAGGATTTACACGTATTATAGCCGAGCTAGCCGAGCTAGCTGGCCTCCGTTACACATAGAATGCTCCAACAGCTATTCCACTTGTCCTGTATCCTTACACACTAGACCAGCACAAATAATCTATTTCTTACCTGAACTTGGGGTTGTCTTTGGTAACTACTCCCACTTCTAACTCAGTAGACTTAAAGTCCATGGAGAGGATGGAGGACAGACAGGAGATGCCCATCTGGAGAGAGAGAGAGAGAGAGAGAGAGAGAGAGGGAGAGAGAGAGAGAGAGAGAGAGAGAGAGGGGGGGGGCAAATGATGGACATTTAGAGATGGACAAGTATTTTTTTATGACTGCTGGTGAATTCCATAGCATCAGGATAAGCTTAATTTAGTAAGATTGAACATATAATGGAAAATATAACATAAAAATGTATACTATGAAAATGACATAAATATCATGTGAATCAATCAATATTGCTGTTGCTTAAGGTCACCAAGGGCTGTCAGCAGGAAAAAGAACAAGAAATGTTGATACAGCACAGACCAAATAGTTAACCCAGTTAACCCCTCACATGGGTCAGTTATGACAGAACACTTTATTTCAAACACATTTAGTTCCTTTTCTGGTGTGTCTCAGATGAAGCAGAGTGGTTGACACCAACTTTTTGACGATTGCTCCTGTCTCTGTTATTTGGCTACAGTAAATTAGAATCGCCCCAGAATGGCTAGCTTTGTGCATTTGGAGTCCTGTCCCTAAAACAACCTTAAATATTTCAAAAGTGGTTAGTATTGTTTCAGGATGTTCCAAATTTTTGCGCCTAAATACCATTCCTTAGTTTGCCCAAGTATGCTTTAAGATATAACCCTCACCTCCACACTCCTGTCGAAAGTCAGTTCTGGTTTCTTCTTGAGCTTCTTCTCCAGGTAGCTGTTGGCCTCCTGCTGTTTGGCCCCGACCCCAGTGGCCCTGAATCCACAGAAGTAGCTCCGCTGGGTCACACTTATACAGCATGGGGCCCTTCTGGGGATCAATGGCCACAAAGATCATACCTGAGACACACACACACACCACACACACACACAGGAGATCAGGAGAAAAAAGGTCAATAGCTCCCAGGATGACACCTGACACACACACACACACACACACACACACACACACACACACACACACACACACACACACACACGAGTGTTGCCACACACACACAGATAATGTTATATATATATATTTTATATACATGTAAGACGCAGACAAAAAGACAAGAACAGAAATATGAGCCATAGACAAAGACAAAAGCAGAGAAATATGGGCCAAGGTCAAAAAGAAAGTGAGAAATGCCACCTGCACACTCCTGCTATGCTGTAAAAGCAATCAGTAAAGGCAAACTCACAGCATCCAGATCATACAGTACCTGACACACACACACACACACGCACACACACACAAACACAGGAGATCAGGAGGAAAAAAAGGGCAATCAGCAAAGGCAGGCTGACTCACAGCATCCCAGCGGCCTCATCTCAGCGTTCTGTGTGTAGACCTGAGAGATGTCAGCCATGCGCCGACACAACATGTCCGCCGTGATGTCATAGCCAAACTTGTACTTCCACTCGGCGGCCTCCACTCTCGCCTCTCGGTGCACCTGGGAGCGACTGTCCGCTGGAGGGAGGGGGGGACATGGGAAACGTAGTGAGAGTGGGAGGGGGACATGGGGAACCATTGTAAGAGAGGGTGGGGGGACATGAGAGTGTGTGAGCACAGTTGAGTGTGGAGGTGTGGAGGAGTTGTACATGTTAAGATTGATCTGCTAAGGCATACTGCAGATTCTCAAAGTGTGGCCCGGAGGCCAATAGTGGCCCTTGGAAACAATTCTAGCAGCCCATTAAGATATCTGTAAAACTGTACATTGCTTCGAAAGAATAAATCTCTGTTTAGCGGCATCTATAGGTAATTATTTATTGCAATAAATGTAAATTGTATAGATGCAACATAGACTTTATAAAATAATTACAAATGTTTTTTTTTTTTTTTTTCTCCGTCCACCCCTTTGGCGGCCCTCAGTTCAATACTGGGTCCCTAAATTGGCCCTCACCTATTAAAAACTTGGTTAAGGGGTGTGAAGCTCCAGTGTGAATGTGCATGTCTTCATTGTGACTGAGGTGGTGAGGTGGTAGTCTTGAACAGCATAACACAGTATGTGCTGTGATATGTTATACAGTATACAGTATGTTTTATCTTTGTGTGTGCACCTCATGTGATATACTATATACTTAATGACTACGCTAAAACACATACTGTATGAGACCTATCAGAGATTGCTCTGAAAGAAAGTATGTCAATCAAACAAAAAGGTGGTGCGCACATCCAAAATGTAGGTGCAGGACAAAAAGGTCAAAGCATAAAAATGAAATTGAATTGAAGAGCGGAAAGCTCGAAAACGTTCACTTAAAATAAAAAGAAGCTAAACGGGAGCGAGTGTGCGGACATTCAATTTCATTTTTCTGAAATAAAGTATAACAAATCATTTTATTTTCTATCAATTGCCACATTATTAGAAGCTTTGGTAACACTTTATTTGAAGGTACCGTCAGAAGACCGTCATTATATATATATATGACATGACGTTGTCATGAATCTGTCATAAACTTTATAAGCCTGTCATGACTTCTGACATACCCTAAACCTAACCCTAACCCTAACAAATACCGGGTGACACTTAATGACAGAGGTCATGACAGGTGTATAAAGTTTATGACACATTCATGACAACATCATGTCATACGTAATGACCGTGTCATGTTAGTCTTATGACGGTACCTTCAAATAAAGAATAATCAAAGTTTTTCTATCTTAAACCAGGAATCCGCACTAACCATAGTGTCCAGTCATCACACATCCTATCCGGGGGTGAGAGGAAACAGGTTGGTAACAGTAGATGGGTCCAGCAGTTTATCCTGTGGAGAGACACAAATATTCACGTCTTCAAAAGTATTTGATCAAGAAAAGGCAACAAGGAACTTTGCAAAATGTGGAAATTGACATTAAGAGCAACCCAAAAATCCTTCATTTCCACAACGGAAAGACTTATTTGTGAGAAAAGAAAAACAATGTTTTAGCATAAAAATATCTCAATTACAGTATATTATTATTACCTCTGCCAAGGAGGTTATGTTTTTGAGCGTTTATCTGTCTGTCTGTTTGTCTGTCTGTCTGTCAATCTGTCAGTATGTTTGTGTGATGCACAGATTTGGAATGTTCAGAAAAAACAAATATTAGAACTAGGAATAGACAATTACATTTTGGTGGTGATCGGTGATAAATTTGCAATTTATATAGAGACATCATCTCCTTGGAGATCTGCACCATCTGAGTGCTCTCTCAGTGTTACAGACATGATACTAGCAAGCTTTGAAATAAAAATGAAAATGACGCTGAAACATTCACCGTCAGCAAAAATACGGCAAAAACACAGCTACGCACAGCATAGGTGACTTGACCTATGAAATGTTAAGGTGCAAAACTGTCACATTTTAGCCAGTCACTGAAACTTGAGAAGCAGCCACAGAGCTGGCAGGTGAAAGGACTCTTGTCCACTGTTCCAGAACAGCATGATCATGATGGTGCAGTTTGTGATCATCTGGATGCAAAGCATCATTGGCATGGTTTCCCATCCTTCTCATAGTGCACAGTGCACTAGTGTGCCATTAGTTAATGCTAGAATTCTTCATATGACTCTATATGGTAGACGTAGCCTATTACTTTGGAGATGGGACTGTTATTAGGCAAAAGACTGCCTTGGACAAAGAAGACAAAAGTCTTTACTTGTGTAAAAAAAATATAAATAAAAAATGAGTCACCAAGGTCCTTGGTGTGCTCCTTTCTGATAGTCTGAATGATTTGTTAAATTTGAAGTAGGCCAACATCGTGTCATTTGATTGGCGTCTTTGCAGAATGAAATGCCTGCCCAATAAAGGCCTTGTAAATGCCCTCCCACTACCTGTCCTGGTTTAATATCCTACCAGTATATATCTCCAAAGAAACATACCAAAAAAATCAGCCTCTAGTCTATGGTAAACAGAAGTTGGATATAAACATTGGTCCCAGATAGTCGCAGTATGTCGACTCAGGGCGCAAACTTTAACCGAAGCATCTTACCGGCACTTTTTTCTGCGTGACAACAACGGCACAATCCTTCCCTCGGATGCCCACCGACGTTAGACCACTCTGTGCGATTGCTTTGAAGGCATATTCTGTAAAGAACAAAAATATACATACTCTCATAAATTCAAGAAAGCAAGTAGTGAAGTCGACGCTAGATATAAGATTACAGAAATATCCAACGTGAATTGTCAAACTAGGCCGGACATCAGCTTGGAACGTTACGCATGAAAACAAACTGTCCACTGAAATGAAATAGACAACAGTGACTTTTGAGAAGTTAAATATGTCCCTAAGGGGGTTATAATCAAACCAGCGACGCACTGTATTTGCACATGCAGTCATTCAAGCCATTTTGCTACCTGTTCCATTGAGAGACGGATAACCTTACCGACTTGGTACAGACGGCCCTCTGGTGAGAATATTGTTATGTGACGATCAAAGCCAGCGTTAGAACCCCGAGACATATCTGTAATATCTGTAAGGAATATCTCTAATTCTGTGGAAACGGTGAATTATTTGTCATATCAAATTGATATCTTCTGTAAAGTTGGGTATCTAGCTCTGCACGAGTCGAACTAGGCTAAGCACAGCAATGAGACAGCTTTTCAAATCAACTTCCTAGAGTTGTATCTTTTGCTTTCTCTTTCTGTTCGCCAGGAACGATGGGATTTTTTTTTCTTAATTATTCAACAGGGAAGCTGTAGTTCTTGCTTTGAACTCCGGACAGTTTGTATGCAAAAAAGGTATAGCCTAAAAGCATATAAATGTAAAAAGTTTAAAGAGAGCCTACTTTGAGGTAGACATGTTTTCATTTCAATATTTTTTTTCAATATTTTTCTCCTTTTCAATAGCATACCTTTTACTAGATTTTTTTTTTGCTTTTGAATGAGTCATGAGTGACAGCGATATGTCCCCACCTGTAAGCAACCCACCACCGCCTCCCTCTCCTGCTGCTGTTATAATTCCGGAGCCTACACACTACCTGTTCAACTAGGACCCAAATGGCAAACCGTCGGGTTGGATTCTGCTTGAGTGATAAGAAAAGAAGAAGAATGAATTTGTCTGCGTTTGCGGACCTCTGTGCGTAAGTCGCATTGGCAACTGTAAAAGTTACTGACGCTGTCTTACTCAGCTAAGAAAACTGTCTTGTGACACGCTTCTCTGTACTTCTTCGTAGGGGTCGTGGTATTGACGTGGTCGAGGTGAGTGCCGCTTCAATCTTGTTTATTTATTCAAATAAATTACGTTGCTCTACACTTAACATTACGGAATCGGATTGTTGTCTTTTTCATTTTTTTTTTCCCGGAACACGTTTGACGAGTTTATTTTGGAGGTTTCATAATGCAACTTTATTGCACCATAGGAGTTTATGAATATCAAATATTATAATATTATAATATATGGACTGCCAACTCAAACTGGCACAAGTCCAACACGCTTCCTCCCCTCCTGTCTTTAACAGGTGACTTTACATTCATGCCACCCTGGCGTGTCAGTGCCACCTGTGGCCACCTGTTTGCTACCACACAGACAATAGATAAAAGAAACATGTCATAGGCGGTACCCAAACATAGCCTATCTCTATAGGCCGGTGCTCCCTAAGGAAAAAGTACTATAGAGTCCTACATTTTGGGACATTTTATTAAAGAAATATTGTAGAAATAAGACAGATATTATACAAATCTTACAGTATTTTGGGACATTTTAGGATAGACTCACATTTTACTACAGGAATACTATTGGGAGAAATAGTAGCCTGACAGGCTAAAATAGGCTAGTATATAAGTATTATACAAATATGGTATTAGTATGGTATTAGTATTACAGAGGTGTTATAGAGGTATTATACACACTTTAAAGATCTTATAAGATTTTTATAGGACATTTTTATAAACAGTATGATCTGAACTGCCAGCGCTGCAGACAAAACTATTGCTGCAGGCCTTGTAGACCTCTCTTACTGTAAGTGAAGACATATTAGTTACAACACGTTCCCTTCCTCTGTGGTGTTGTCATTATCTGGGCAGTCAGTGTGTTCCCTTTTGTTGCTTTTGTCCATTTTAAGAACTTGTGCTAGCTTTTGAAACCATCCAGAATTAAGTTGACATGTTTTGGGACCATTACGAATGTGTGCATATCCATTGTCATTGTTGTCATCGCTGATATTGGAACTAAGGTCTATTGTTTAAGTTATACTTTATGTTTTTTTTATGTTTTTATTCAAATGAAAATAAAATTAATAAAGTATGTTTATTGTGGCTCCCTCTGGGCATAATCTCCATAACATGCTTGTGATCATGGGTGTCGTAGTGGGGTAAAATGGTGACTGAGTTACCAGGACCCCAAGTGGGAGGAGGGCCCTTGAGGAGTGGAATTGGGCCCATGGCCACTGCCTGAGCATAGGGCCCAGAATTTAGTGCTACACCCCTGATTGAGATTAGTAAGGGATAACGGCCGACGAGGTGTCCAGTTATTCATTTATAATTGTCGAGGCGGAATCTAGAACTCCGGCGACGCGCGCAGCGCGAAGACGGAGTTATTCCGCCAAGACAATTATAAAATGAATAACTGGACACCTCGGAGGTCGTTATCCCGCTTATCTCCCGTATCTATCTATCTCTCGTATATTTGAAGAAGCGTATGAAACGGAAAAGAAATAAGCAACTCATATTTAAAAGAAGGTTGATGCTAGAATGTATCGGCCGGACGGACGGTGGGCGGTCCCTCGAAGGGGCTGCCGATTATTACGTTGTTATGCTAACGACGACGCGTTGCTTCGTTCTACTCGTCTAGTAGCCGTCTGTGGAATTTTTAAAACGATGGCGCGGCAAACACTGTTGTAACTTTCTCACGGACATTTTGATGGTACAGATGCTTGTAAAGATGTTTATCTGAATGAAATGTCCTTTTCCCGTTGTGATTCGCTCATTAACCTAAAGGATAACAACACGAAACCAACGAAAATAGCATACACTCTGCTTCCCGTAATGATGTAGCTTATTCAAGATTCAGTTCATTACACAGAAATTATTCTTTTTATTAGATCATAAAAAAAAATTAAATAAAAAGAGTCTATTTTGATTAGGAAATGTTTGTCCATGGTGCAATAATGAGAGACAGATTGACCACACTTTACTGTAGGCTACATCCTAGTCTGTAATGATAGTGACAACAACCATTATGTCATGTCATGGCATGTCAGGGACAAAAATTGACCTTTTTTCAGTTGACTAGCTTAATTTTACACATATCAACATTATATAAGACACTGTTGTAGACGATTTGCAGATGCAACAGTTTACAGAAGATACTGCTAGTTCAGGTAGCCCTGTTAACTTATCAAAAGCAGCAGGTTTATAAGAAAAATGTTTAAGCTACGGCAGTCGTCTCTGTGTGACAGAAGACATTTGGGAAAGCTAGCACAAAAGCTTTTTTTTCTCAGCGAATGGGGCATGGGAACAGACACATTGTTATATGCCTCTGTTTCCTTGACATGAGATAATAAACACTCATTAAACTCAGACATTAAACACAGTAGAATTGCACATCCCCACCAATACACTGGCACCTACACCAGGCATCAAACAGATTCATCAACAAATCTCTTCTCTACATGGTATCACTGCATATGGTCAGTAGAGCATTTAGGCATGCAGTGAACAATCACAGGGGGCAATCTCAGTAACCCAAGGGATCTCTTTCAGTTGCCAATGTTTTTGTCTGTTGTTGCAGGCTTCGCAAAGGGCAGTGTCTAGGTTTGTGGGGAACTATAGACATAAGGCCTAACTATCGTATGCACAGGCTCCTCAAAGGGCACAGTGTTGGGATTATATATTGATTTTTTTATGAAGTGGAGTGGCATACCATCCTCATTCGTCAAGGGTGTCCTCATCGTCCATTATGTATATTTTGTCCACAATTAGCTGGACTACTAAATGCACAGAGGGGCTGCGCAAAGGGCAGAGTTTAGGTAGGGTACTATAGGCATTAAACTATGTACAAAAAAGTGGGGAGAGGGGCCCACCAAAACTAGTGTCCATCCAATGGGGGAACCAAACATTGAATTACTATGCACTATACAGTATACAAAGAATGGGTGGAACGGAGAGGGGCAGTACTCTTCGAGTTATGTTGTAAACACACAGACAGACACATAGACAGATGGCCGCGGAGGTAATAATCAACATATAGTGCTACAAGAAAATGTAATCAAATCAGTCTTCAGAGCATAGAGTAACACGTGCTTTCATGATGGTGGGTGTTGGAATGACAACTTCAATCTCCTCTGTCACTGGTGTGGAGTAGAAACGAACACCGGAACAACACATTCAAAAACATGTTCACATTCAGTCATTTCAACTGCCACGTCTTAGTGAGGACAGCCAAAGCGCAGAGAGGAGCACTTGTCAAGAGACAGTCTGTAGTCAGCATTGGATCATCTGGCATCCAGCACAGCAAGACCTACAACACAATGTTAGATACAGTATGAAATATCAAAACTATCATTGAGTGATATGGCAGTAGCACCCTGGAGACTCTCTACATCTGTTAATCTGTGCGCATTTTCTACGGGGCAGACTAGTTCTGTAATTAGTCTGACAGCAGTTCTTCTATTTCCAGGCTAGCAATTTTTCCACACATTCAGACCTTTCAAAAAAGTGTAGTTTAGTTGGTTGGTTGGTTGGGGGGGGGTGCTATTCTGAACATTAGAGCTAAAAAATTTGCTTGAAAAAAGCATAACATGACCCTTTTAAACCATTTGAACCGTTTGGGTGTGTGAAGAGGTTGTGTGTGCTGTATTTCGTGGGTAAGAATTTGTGAATGCTAAACATCACCTTTTGTTCTGCAATCACATCAAGTCCTTCCAGTGAGATCTAGGGCAGATGGCCAGAGTTCCCAAAATCAGATCGGTCTGTCCTGTAGATACTAAAATAAAATTATTGTTATTATTATTGTTAACAACAACAATAATAAAAGCTGTATGACATTTCATGATAGTCGACCACTTCCATGACTTTCCTGGAGAGGCATAAGTCAAAAGAACCAAGTATACAAAATGCTTCAGTTTTCTAAATATGCTTCAAAATAAATACATGTAATTATGAGTAGCTGCATATTTGTCACTTTGCATGTGCTTCAAAATAAATACATGTAATTATGAATATGAGTAGTTGAATATTTGTCACTCTGTAAAGTTCTGCAATGCAACCCTCTATTGTTAATCCAATAACATCAAACTAAATTGACGATTGTACACTTGGGCAACAGGGCTAACATGCATGATTAAATGATTGATGTTACGTTAACCAATGCTTTTGCATACCGGTAGTCATATATGCAAGTAAATGCAACAAACAGTAGTTCTTTGTTTGGGCAACCTGACATGATATTGGTGCTAAGAGGCCTATGTATTAACGTTACTTTGCTTGCGAGGCGAGGGTTACCATCATCCTGTGCCTCTGTGTTAGGGATGTATTTAAGATTACAGAGCAACATTTATATAAGACTATTCATGGCGACACGGTTCATAAATTCATCGTAGTACAATTTATCCCTCTCTTCCCCTAAACATAACTTAGGCTACAGGCTTGGATTTAGAGCTCGCTAAATTAGCATGAAACACTGGTGTTAACGTTTAACACCCCTTCAGTCAGCACGAACTGTGGTGAAGTTTGCCACACGATACAAAAAATATTAACATCAACGTTACCTGTTGGCTGTTGCCTGTTCATTCTTCACACGAATCTTCGTCTTTCTTCATTGTAGGTTGCTGAGTAATATTATAACTTTCATTGTGTGACATTTTCGATCTTTGGCGTTTGCCTCTCGTAATGTTCATGTTTCAACTTTCAAGAGGCCGCTCGTCTGTCAATCTGCCGTCTCTTAGCATAAACAACGTAACAATCGGCAGCCCCTTCGAAAGGTCAGAGGGACCGCCCACCGTCCGTCCGGCTGATACATTCTAGCATCAACCTTAAAAGAAGCTAACCTGTTCGGTTTGGGTACTACTTTCAGTTGAAAGTAGATCTACAAGGTTGCTTATTGTTGTTATAGTTACCATTCTGAAAGGCATTCATATGGAACGGTAATCAGTTATTAGATGAGTTATTTTTTGGAACTACTTCCAAAGTAGCCGGTTATCTGGAATTAATGGCCACCTAGCAGCCAATGAGAGAAGAGAATGGCGTTCTGAAGGGAGATAATTAGTAATAATTAATTAAGTAAGTAAGTTAGTTAGTTACTTTTCTATTACATACAGTACATTTCTATTAGAGACAATTTTCTTACCCAGCATTGCTAGCTGTGCTGTTGTGGCTCAGATGTGTTTTGCTTAGTCATGGCCAGAGCTGTGTCACTCAGTCACTCTCTGACCCGAGGCAGTGCTGTCTGTCTGTCTCTCTCTCTCTCTCTCCCTCTCTCTCTCTCTCTCTCTCTCTCTCTCTCTGTGTGTGTGTGTGTGTGTCTGTCTGTCTGTTTCAACAATGCTCTGTTGTTTGTTTGTTTCCCTTTTTTGTCTGCTGCTAACCATAGTCATCACATGGCATAGGCTGCTTGCTCAGGCAGCATGGACACTCACAGTGCCCAAATTAAATTAGACAGAAAAGCCAGGAGGTGCATTTGTGGCTTCTGAGAAAAATGGGAACTTTCCCAGTGATGATGATGATGATGATATTGCCATATTAAATTTTCATTTTGCCTTCAACCTGTGGGGAAAATATGGACGCCATGGGCAGTGGAAGTGTACTGCTTAAGCATAGCCTACATATGGGGAATTTGTTAATGTGGCTTGGGAAGACCATTCAACTTTCAGTTTACAAAACTGCATTGTTTGTCAGGATGACTTTACTTTAAAGTACGGGTTCATTCAAAATTATGTTAAGCCTTGTTTTCTGATATCTTACGAAGAAATACGATGGTTAGGATTGACATTTTGACAAACGCTTCTGTTCCGAGAATTTTCGGTTGTTGTATATCATCTTAACAGCAGCCTATGTACAGTACACTGGAACAATCCTTCCTAAAATGCATTAAACGTCTGTCTACAAAGGTATGAAACTCACCGAGTGGTCTGTAGTGGTCACTGATATGCTGACATAAATATCACCACAAAATATGACTTCCGAAAAGACTTAAGATATGCGAAAACAAGGCATAACATAATTTTGAGCGAATCTGTACTTTAAAATCACAGAACTTTCATGTCTGTATGGAATTCAGTTGACATTAGTGAGGTTAACACTCTCTCACCTCACAGATAGATCTCTGCCAGCCAATGGAATCACAAGGCCCCTTCAATGTCATTGTGCACAAACTCTCTGATGTCATTGTGGAGGCAGAGCACGACAGCCAATCACAACAGCTCCTCAGCAACTTTCAGGTAACATTCAAGTTTCTCCAAGAGATTAAAATAAAAAAAAAACAAAACATGGTTCCGCTATGTTGGTTTACGCTGGTTTCAGACTGTACACGTTCGTATGTACAGTCCTACACTTAGTCTTTTATGTACAATATGTGTGCAGGACTGCGGTCACCTCAGTTGAGTGTGCACCCTCACTGCCATACCAACTGCTATACTATTTGGCCTTTTGGCCAAGTGGCCACATTTAGTACCCCAATAACCTGGGATTCAGGCCGGGAGGGGGACTGCTCTCTCCCTCAATGACAAGTTTCTTACAATAGAAAATGTATATAGAATTTGATGAAATGATGTCTGCTGTGATGTTTCTTTTTCAGAATTACATCTCAGCTCATCCTGAGACAGTGCTGCTGGACCCCCTGCCCGCCATGAGCCAGCTACTGGACCGCTTCGCTTCCTACCGCATAATCAGCCAATTACAGCACACTCTAAAAGGTCTTACAGTGAATCAGCCAATCACAACACACTTGAAAAGTTCTGACAGTGAAAGAGCCAATTACAGCACACTCTAAAAGGTCTTACAGTGAATCAGCCAATCACAACACACTTGAAAAGTTCTGACAGTGAAAGAGCCAATTACAGCACACTCTAAAAGGTCTGACAGTGAGACAGCCAATCACAGTGCACTATTTAAAGTTCTGGCAGTGAAAGAGCCAATTACAGCACACTCATAAAGGTCTTACAGTGAATCAGCCAATCACAGCACACTCTTAAAGGTCTCACAGTTGTGTTGAATGGATTTAGGGTGTTTCCAAATCAAAAGTTGCATGAAGAAGATAATCTTAACAACATTAGCAAAAATGATAAAGAGCAGTCTAGCCTACTGTATATCACTAAACAAAGTTTAGACACAGAAAGATTGACTTGCTTTTGTTTAATGTTGCGTTGTGTTTTCTTCTTTCCGTAGGAAGGAACATCTGTTGTCCACCATACCAGGAGATAAACAGCAGTGACCCCTCAGTGATTCAATCCCTAGTGAGGAGCAGACGGCTGACCTACCCCCTGAGTCAGTGCACCATGGCAGTAGCAATCGCAGTGGACGGACTGCATATGAAGAGTTTGGTTCCAAAACGCTATATAAAAGCCATTCTATGTGACTTTCAGAAATCGTTTTATTACATTTTATTTTTTTAGATGTGAGTGTAACTACTTTTGGGATACTTTTACTTGATATCACAAAATAAAATCATCATAATTGGAGTTTAGTCAATAATTTCTGAAATACGCAATTAAAAAGCAGGACTTTTGAGTATTTTCAAAAATGTATTTATAGCATTTTGGATCCAAACTCTTCATATATGCTATATGCAGAACACACCTTATGCTAGTCTGGAAGATGTGTTTAGATGCCACAAACACACACTGCACCTCCCAAAGACAGAACTAGCATCTCCAGATGAGGGATGTGCTGTGCTGTGATTGATGGAGAGTGATGTGCCAGTAGCTCCCAGTTCAGAGTTAACTATCTACTTTAACTGTCCTCCTGTGTCTTAAAATAGACTACAGATGATATTCTTGCAAATCATTCCCTCAGTAATCCAGTGCTATAGCACTCAGGTCTTTCCGTGCTTCAGTGGGATACAGGGAAATCAATGTTTTATTTCCGTTTGTAATGTGTAATCTTTGCAGCCAGTGTAGTACTGCACATGCAAGACATGTGATTCTCTGATTTGTCTGTTCTACAATCATTGACACATTTTTTTTGTTCTCTACCTCTGCAGTCTGCAAAACCAGAGTAGCTCATGGATCCCGTTCCCATGAGGTATATATCACGTGATTTACTTTTATTTTTGCAAGTATCTGTGTACATTGCACCCTAGTAACTATCCCACGGAGGGGAACGCCGTTCTGGCACCTCAGATAAATGAAAAATATCACCCCATTCTTCTTCTATACATTTTTATTTGTTTGTGCCGACAAAAAAATTGAGAGTTGCCCCTCCTGCCAAATTCTACTTTAACCACTGGTTCTACAGTAATAGTAGTAGTAGTAGTAAAATACCAGCTTTTTAAGCAGTCTGTCTGGTGTGATCATAGAGGGTCAATATTCCATGATCTTTGGTAATAGTAGTATTATTAGTACTAAAATACCAGGCAGATAGTACATTAATTCTAAAGCAGTCTGTCTGGTGTAATCATAGAGGGTCAATATGCGATGATATTTGGTAATAATAGTAGTAGTAGTAGTAGTAGTAGTAGTAGTAGTGAAATACCAGGCAGATAGTACATTCATTCTAAAGCAGTCTGTCTGGTGTAATCATAGAGGGTCAATATGCCATGATCTTTGGTAATAGTAGTAGTAGTAGTAGTAGTAGTGAAATACCAGGCAGATAGTACATTCATTCTAAAGCAGTCTGTCTGGTGTAATCATAGAGGGTCAATATGCCATGATCTTTGGTAATAGTAGTAGTAGTAGTAGTAGTAGTAGTAGTAGTAGTAGTGAAATACCAGGCAGATAGTACATTCATTCTAAAGCAGTCTGTCTGGTGTAATCATAGAGGGTCAATATGCCATGATCGGTGACGTGCTGGTAGTGGCCTAGCCCTACAGATGTCTCTGATCTTCAGTGAAGTAGGTCCATGTGCACGTCCGTCCCCTCTGTGTGCTCCAGAGCTTCGTCAGCCACGGGGCCGTGCTGCACAAGGTGTTTGTGGTGGGAGACGCCTACTTCACCGTAGAGAGGCCCTCACTTCAGTAGAACTTCCCTCCTGGACCCTGTGGTCGTACTCCCCTCTAGTGGTCATTAAGCAGTATAGCAGTAAATATAATATAATATAATATAAAATAATATAATATAACATAATATAATATAATATAGATACCTAGCCTGGCGAGATGCCAAACTACCAGTATATGATATAGAGAGGCCCTCACTCAAGAACTTCCCCCCTGGACCCTGTGGTCAGTACTCCCCTCTAGTGGTCATTAAGCAGTATAGCAGTAAATATAATGTAGATACCGGCAGCTTCTAATGTCTATGGATTCCGGTTTATGATATAGAGTGTCCCTCACTCAAGAACTTCCCCCCTGGACTCTGTGATCAGTATGGTACTCCCTCTTGTAGACATTAAGCAGTATAGCAGTAAATATAATATATACAGAGAGTCCCTCACTCAAGTTACAAGACCTTCCTCCCTATATCCTGTGGTCAGTACTCCACCTAGTGGTCATTAAGCAGTATAGAAGGGAAATAAGACCTTAGGTATAGTGCACTACGCTGCACTTACACTTAAGCTGAAAGAGGGCATTGTGCAGCCTCACAGCCTTCTTGACAAATGATTTCATAGTGAAGAACCATTACATTAGGGATTACGTTAATAATGGATTTCTACTATTAAACTGTTATACGGGAGTAGCAATATTAGTTTTGAGTGTTAGTAAGTAGTTATAATAACAGGGTTGGCCAAACTCTTACCAGGGGGCCTCTTAAAGTCCTCTGCTATACTTTTTTGTGGTGCACCATGAAGTTAAAGAATAAAATTTACTCGGTTGCCGGCAAGCAGAAATGTTGGCCTCCTCTGCTCTAAAACATGCTTCCTTCTTGAGCATGTTAAAGTAATGTGTTGAAGTCTCTTGGCAGATCCCTATTTGCATATATAGTGAATTTCATATAGTGAAATGTATTTTTATTTCATTCAACCTTTACAGACAGATCAACCATTTTCTTCAACAGTCATGACGTCTCTAAACCTGAGTCCTCTTCCCATCTCACTGCAGTAAGTCCAACCATGTGACCAAAATGTAATCTTATTGGCTACTTCAGACAAGCTATTGCCAAGTTTCCCCATAACACTCATTCTTAACACAACTCTAAAAATATATTTTGCCAGAGTTGTTTATTTGAAGTTGTTTATTTGTTTTTTTTATGAAATAAAAAAACAAAATAAAATGCGTCCATTTCAGGAGAACAGCTATGGCAGTAAGAAGTTTTGAGATTACATTTTTTAAGCAGCAAAATGCGTTTAAGCTGTGTTAAGAGTGGTTCCTCTGACTACTCGAAAGTATGACTAAGCTATGGACATCATGTCATAACTTACAGTTAGAAGATAAGGTACAATTTACTGAAAGAACGACTTAGCATTAACAAGCCTTCAGGAATTCATAAGTCATTAGACTTCTGGGGCATCCTGTATTCATCATAAAACCCAGCATATTCTTTTGGATTCATAATTTTTCTACACAACATGCAGCACAATGTGCTTACTAAGTTAGATAGAAAACAAGCATTCAGCAGAAGAACATACAAAAAAGAGTAAATATACTTTATAGCAATTCATATGTAACCAGCTGAAGAGTCCATGCTGGGTGATGATGTTTGGTTGTTTTAAAGGAGAAATCCGCTGTGATTCAATCTATAGCCCTGTTGTTCCAGGCCAATGAGCCCTGTCTGTAGGAAACACAACCAGAACATTTGACCTAACATAGACCAACAGTGAACTGGCACATAGCAATAAGTGAAGGAATGGACCATAGCAAAATGAAACTGAACTGAAACCTATTTGGTTATGGGTACAGTACGTAACATCACCATTTAATCTGCTGTCAGTCATGTTTACCAATTTGGTGTAATCTTACAGCAGTAGAAGCAGAAACCTGCTGCAACCAGCAGTCCAATCACTATTCCCACTACAGCGGCAGTCAAGATGGAGGGGTTAGAGGAGGAGGGAGGGCAAGAGGGATGTGATGAGGATAGGACAAGTGGGCTGAGAAGTGTTTCTGGAAAGTCTCCATCTATAATGCAGAGACAATGTATTAATGTAGCTCAAACTTGCTTGTACATTTCATGGTACATCTGTGCTTACTCAAGATTCAACATGACCTACATAGAAATACATATAAAATAAAATTCAAAATAAACCAGAGAATGAAATTTCAGGGAAATTACAAGTGCATGAAAATGCTTCAGGTGGAATTAGTTTACCTCACTCACGTCAGATCATGCGCTACGTAACTTTCGTAAGGCACTTCCGCGCAACGATCTGATGTTGAAGCCCATCAGAGAGATTTCAAGCCATTATTCTCTAACCGGACCAATCAGGGCCGCTGGCTGCTGTAGAGGGTGTGACGTAGCGAAGAAGCAACTGTTTTGAATCCAACCAATCCAACAAACGTAACGAGCGTCTTCGGTTGGTTTCGATGTGGTTGGCTGCAGTGTACGTCAATTAAATTGATGGACAAGCCGTTTGCCCAGTTAGATTCAAGGATTTCTGGCTCCTGAAATAATTCGTCTATCGCTGAATATCAGATGAACGCGCGTAGCGCTACATCTGACGTGAGTGAGGTAAGGAATTAGTGGCACTTTAGTTACATTGTAGTTGGATGATTATGATTGTTGCTACTGTAACTGTAACTGTGCTACTGATTGGCTAAGCTCTCTTTGTGATGTCACCCTCTATAGCTCAGCTGTATGTTCCTTTGTGACCTTCGCAATGCAGTTTGAATTAAGTTTTCTACGTTAAGCGGTTGAAGCTCTATTAATTTGGATGAAGAAAAATAAGTAGAGGAAGAGGCAGACTTCGAAGAACCGTTGCACTCTAATAATGTACTAAATGCGAAAAATATGCGTCAGTGATGGTTCTGGGTAAACAAAGAAAAAAAATAAACCAAATGTGATGTTACCTTTTATCCAGTCTTTCACAATTTCCCTCTCCAGACCTCTGTGGTTGACTACACATTCATAGTCAATAAGCTCTGTCATTCTTGCCTCAGTAGTCAGTCTGGTCTGGTAAGTGCCGTCACCATTGGGCAAGACATCATGATCACCATTTGTCAATGCAGTCTGATTTTTCTTAGTAACGATAATGATGTCTATTTCTTTTGGGTAGAAGCCAGTGGCCATGCAGGTCAACTCAAAATAATTTAAGGATCTTTGTTTTGCGAAGAATCTAACAGTTGGAGGAGCTGAGGAAGGAAGAATATTCTTTTTTGATTTACTTTGTTCATTTAGAATGCCAGTACATAAATGTGTTTGTCAAGTGTTAATGTGTTTAATTAAGTGTTAATAACAATAGGCCTACGCACAAATCAAGGCTTGGGACCCATATGCCAAGAATTTCTCCAGCCAGTCCACACATTCCTTCTCCAGGTAGCCCTTGGTGTACTGATTGAGAATGGGAACCCCATCCCACTTCTGTTTGGTGGGAACAGCTTCAGGAACTGGGGCAACCCACTGCATTGATGCAGCATCAAAGGCCAGGAAATCTCTGCCATCATAGCCATATTGATCAACACCTTTGGCAAACTTGAAAGAACCGTCTGGCTGTTTTTCAATCTGACAGCCATGTTTCCACATAAGGACATGGATATCTAAGGAAAAGATAGCATCAGGCCAAAAATAAGCATTTACAAAACTGCTGGCATAAGTAGAGATGATTTTAAAGTCATCTTTACAATTATCAGGAATCAATTTCCTAAAAGTATATTAGTTGTGTTAGCAATGGGCAATTGCATTGAAACGAACAAAGTTGTTATCTGTTGAGACAGACCCCAGGTCAGGATATGTTTGGGACTCACCAGATCCATTTTGTCTGTTGTCAGGGTTCACAATTTGTTTAAACGCCTGCTACAGGCTAATGCATAATCGTCTACATCCATTCTTTTTGAGTTATTTTGTACACATATAGACAGACACACCAGCGAAAACTTCCTTGTCCTTGGCGGAGGTAGGCCTATTAAATATTAGCCATTTGTTTTGCAAAAGCGCATTGTAGCTGATAGCCAGTCAGAAATTAATGGGCAATTGCATTGCAACCAACAAAGTTGTTATCTTGGCTGGCAGCTTTGCTTTTGGGAAACTGAACCCAGGTCAGGATGTGTTTGGGACGGACATCAACCAATAAGGAATTTGCCAGCAACTATGCTTTTAGGAAACTGACTTCAGGATGTGTTTGTGAGTGACTCACCAGATCCATTCTGCCTCATGCGTTCCATTAGAATATTCACATTAACTTTAAACCACTGCTCTTTGCTTCTACGTGACTGAGTGCCTTTTTCCCAGTAGTCAGCTGGTAGTTTTGTTTTCATCCAGTCCTGTTGAGGAATCTTGACTCTGTCCACACTGTTATAGTAGTCAATCTTTACACCATCCAGAAGACCCATGGCAATGAATTCAAAGATGCCCGGTGCAGAGACAGGCTTTGAGAGGGCCGCGTAGACATAGTACAGAGAGTGCCGTTCTGGGTGACTCGGGAGTCGAGGTGATGAAGGGGGTGGGGTGGCACGAGGAGGTGGCTGGCTTGCGTCTCCAGCTTGCCAGGAAAAATAAATGAAAGGTCAATCCAAAATGTCTGCATTAGTCTTTTTCTAATGATACTAGATACTATTTCTAATACTGTTACTAGTGTTACAGGCATAGGAACTGGAAGCTGGGATACAGGGATACATTTGCATCCCCACTTATGGGGGAAAAAAAGCATCACGGCAATCATTTTACCATTACCAAAATCAATGTTTCGAGGGGCCAAAATTATTTTCTGTCATAGGGCCCACAATTTCTAGCATCAAATGTTGACTTTTTCAGGAGCAGGCGGCTCGAGAGGACCAATCACAGCGGCTCCTGCTGCCGTTTACTGCGTCGCTGTCTGCGGCCAGTCACATTTTCAGGGGTGCACACGCAGTCACTGCGGAGGGAGGGGGGGGGGGTAACTGAGTGGCTCACTGCATTATCACGTCAGTTACGCATTAGCCTCATGACTCCAGGAAGTGGGTCCTCATGATTTATCTCCGTAAAGAACGATCTCTGCCAGTAGGCTAAAGGCACAAATAGGACGCAAGTTAAAAAAAAAAAAAAAAGCTCGAAGGACCGCAGATTCCGCACTGGAAATAGTAAGGAATTCTTTTCACATCGTCTTGCGTCTTGTCTCAATAGATTTTTACATGTAATGGGCACCTGGTTCGGTCAGGAAATCTTTTCTGTTGTGAATGCACGCATGCACCATTAACGAACAGTTACAGATAGCCTAACCGCTATCCTAACCGAAGAGATACGGTGTGAATCGGCCCTTATTAGTGCAATAGCAGAATCCAAGATATACAGTAATAGGCCGAGACAACACCTTAATTATGGCTTGATGATGACCTACAACTCGACCCAAGAGTTAACACAATAATATTATAATGATATTACAGTATATTGTATATTGTAATATAAATGATAATATTATATTGTAGCTATAGATAATCAAATAGCATGTTCTGATTTTTATGCACTAATTCAATTATTATTACTTTGTGGATTCACATTAAAACATAAAGGACATGAAGCTTTGCTTCATTTAATAGAGGAAAGAAACATACATGATCATCTTTTATAAATAAATAAAAGAAACAGCATAGTTTCTCATTTACATCCCTCTTCATTATAGACAATTCTTTCGTTTGGAATTGATTAGCCTACATTGTAAGAACATCTGTAGCACATTTGTAGCAGTTTCCCCTTGAAATTTGCAATGTTGTTCTTGACCTTATTGCTTGAAAATAAATAAATAAACAACACAGTTTCTTTTTTATATCCCTCCTCAATTGACCAAATTCATTTGTTTGTAAGAGATTACTGTAAGAACAACTGTAGCACACCAGTGGCAGTTTCACCTTGAAATTTGCAATGTTGGTCAGTTGTCGATAATGTTAGGCTAATTGTTTTGAAATAACATAAGACCTTACCAAAACATATGGGTTGAATGGAAATCAGGGCCAATAAAACCATGAAATGTATCATCTTCTTGCTAGTGAAGATACACCAAGCTCGACAGTTGTCACCCCTTGTTTTCAGGAGAGGAAACTCAAGCATCCTTTACTGCCTATGCCATCCTATGATAGGCCTATAGGTAGGCTAAAAATAATCCAGGAAATGAAACTAGGGCACCTGAGAAATTTTGCATTTTAGCATTTTAGCTTCTGGTCTGTTTTTAATGTAGACTTCCGCAGAGATGCCGTCTGTAGAGAAAATAGCGAGGTCCCCGTTCTCATGTTCTTAAGCCCTATAAGGCTGTGAAGACATGAAATAGGCCTAGGCTGCAGAATGGCTCCTCAACTCGGAGGGTTTCTCCCATAAGAACAGGCCCTAATATTCTAATCACCGATCGCCACCAAAATTGAATCAGCTCTGGCTTGTCCCAATATACACATTGTCCGAAGATTTCATCCAAATCCGTGCAGTACTTTTCGAGTTATCCTGCTGACAAACAGACAAACAGACAAACAGACAAACCAACGCGACCGAAAACATAACCTCCATGGCGGAGGTAATAATAATAATAGCCTACTTTTTGATCACTAACAAGCTTTTGACATATTGCAGTTGTCACATTGCTTGCTGTTTCACGCGATAAATGCTACACTCAATGGATATAGGCCTATTTGTAGAACTATTTAATTTTTTTTTATTTACATGTAACTTTTATGTCTTAGCCTATTAGCTGTTTACACTTGCTAGAAATGGCAGAAACAGAAATCTGCAATCTTAAAGGAATTAGAGTGAATTTGACTGAATTCCGCACAACGCAACATACTCAATATATCAGCCCGTAGCACAGAAGTTGACAGATGTTGGCAACAGAAATAAAGTGAAATGCCTACAGTAGATGTCCAGATAGTAAAGAACATAACGACTCTGAAGACCTATAGGCCTATGCTTTTTTGTCCTCAATAGTACCTTCCAGGGAACTCTAGATTTGAGGGGATAGTGCCTTGAAGGCAGCACTGCCTGAACAGCACCGTTGAGGGCAAAAAAATCAGAAGATCTGAAATTACTGTCTTGTTTCAGAAATTCATCACATCACAGTAAACACTCATTCAAATATAACTGGTGGTTGTGAAAGTAGACAGAACTGGGGTTTTGAAGTCCATGACCCAACACCACCACTTTACAGCCACTATATTCCAGCCTGGGCCTGCCCATACTTCCTGTCGCTCCATGAAATTTTGCAATCAAGTCAGTTTGGCCAAGGAGGCAATTTTCTCAACTCTTGAGCCCATAAAAAATCAGAATCCAATGAGGAACGAGCAGGCTGAAGGAGGCGAGCTTACGATGAGTCTGTCCAGCTCTGTCCCATAACATTGACTGAAGTTTGATAGCATTTGATAAGACGTTTAGATTAATACTGCCTGGAATTCCAGTGCAATGCTGGCTTTGCCAGACCACAGTTAATTTCTGAACGTGGTCGCACAAGCCCGGCTAACTATGTACAAAATGTACAAAATGTGATGAATAGGTTTAGATGCCATAGCTGTCCTATGATGTAGAAATAAAAAATGGCTAAGTTGCCTGAATTTGTCAGTTTGATTAGTCAATTAGTTTATTTGCCAATTTCAATTAGCTTATGGCTGGCGGTCCTGCAATATCACATTCCATCAGGTGTGGGCGCTGCACTAAATACTGGTCACTCTGATGCCTATACTGTGTCTTGTCTTGGCAGCTGGATGATGCCATGCCCCGGCTGCCTCCTCCGAGCAAGGATGCCATGGTAGCGCTGGTGCAGCAGCTGCGGGCAGAGCTGGGCATGGCGCTGTTTGGGGTCGACGTCATCGTGAACATACACACACACACCCTCACCGTCATCGACATCAACATCTTCCCAGGTAAGGTAGGGTATGAGCATGGCGCCATTTCATCTGTCTTTGGTTCTTGTTCATGGTATTGGATGGATCGATTGATGGATGGATGGATGGATGATGGATGGATGCTTTATTGATCCCCAAGGGGAAATTCAAGGTCCCAGCAGCTTTAAGACACCACACACAACATACACTACTATGTCATATAGTGTTGCTATATGCTATATGCTATGACTGGCTTATAGCAGAGAGGATTCAAGCGGAGCTCAATATTCCATGATCTTTGCTTATAGTGTTGCTATAGCAGACTGTGTGTTACAAAACTAAATGTTACTAAAACATTTAATGTACTGAACTTCAGACCATAATGCACTACTGCTGTCAATGCCAGAGAGAAGGAGACAATTTAGGGATATTATGTCTCGCTCTTTGTTACCAAGCAACACAACACTGCAGTCCACTGCCCTCAGCAACCTGGCAGAAACAAAATAATGTAACTTCAATCTTTTCATTCTTATGCAGTCTTTTCCTTCCCTGTTTCTCAGGTTATGAGGGAGTCCCTCAGTTCTTCTCTTCTCTGCTGAACTACATTGAGTCCATCATGGAGGAACAGGACCCATCACAGAGAGCTGCAGTAGCTGAACATTCTCCACCTCCTCCTCCTCCTCAGCCTTCTCAGTATCCTGAGGAACAATGCCCACAAGAGGGCGCCACATCCTGACCTCATATGATTCACTTTGGAAGGCTACAGTCAGATAGGGACAGTTCTCTCATGAAAACTACATGAGACACTACAGCAGTTAGAAAAGGGGTCTGCTTGTGTTCAAGCCTGGGTGCTGCTTGGGGCAGGACAGTAGAATCAAACACAGATTCTGGGCCACTTCTTAAAAAGACTGTAGACCACTCAGGAAGAGCCGGAACACACCCAATCCTTTTAGAGCTTTATTTCAGGTGCAAAGAAAGACGGATGTTTCGATGACCAGCGTGTCTTCCTTAGAGTCAAACACTACAGCAGTGTTTAAGCGTGTGTGTGTGTGTGTGATCAAACACAAAGAAATCCACAGAAGTGTTTGTGCTTGCTGTGTGTGCATGGGTCAGTTTACCTCAGCCCACCGGAGTTGAACGTCATCCTGTGTCAGTGGGTGTCATTACAAAGAACAAGTGGAGGAAGAGGAAGAGTAGGAGTCCCTGGCAGGGCAACCAATCTGTTTGTGGAGGGAGGGACACAAAAACTATGATCAAACTTGTAAAACATTAAAGGAAAACCCTCTTTAGGTTAATGTAACAGTCTCATGGCCACTTTGATGGTTAAATGGTTCATTACGGGGTCAATGAAGCCTCTCTCGGCTGCTTCTACCTGTATTCTGTTGGCTAAAATGGCGAGCTGGTGAGCCAATGAAACCACAAGTGAATGACACAGAAATTGAGTTCATTACCTCAAAATAACTCTATGAAAATGATCATTCGCTCTTATTCTCTGGTCTGCAAAGAATTTACAATTGTTGCAATTTTCTTTAAAATTTGGGAACTGTAGGGGGACTCTGGAGGTGAAAAATAGTTGTTTGTCTGGTATCTTACAGTAATAGTCATTCTACACCAGTGTGTGCCTTAATGGATTGAATTCAGTGCCTTTACTGTTTTGCCATTGTAGCACTAGGAAAACAAACACATGAAACTGGGTTGTGTTTCTGAATAGCTCAAAGGTAAAATGCCTAATCTATCTGAAGGACCCATGGATAAGGAAGGGTCTTTTGATGTGTGAAATGGCATCTGCTCTTAGGACAATGTTGGTATTTAAATTTCAATAAATATTTAGATAAAGTGTAGATGGGTGTGAAAACAAACACATCACAGAAACAGTTTTATGAATTCAGGTTGAAAGTCAATGAACTTTTTGCACACCTCTTTTAACAGTTGTGCCGGAGATAACCAATGGTCTGTAACTTGAGTAATATGTAAACTCAAGCACACTGTTGCAAGCAAAACTTTAAAAGGCTACAACGTTAATACAACGTTAAAGTTTTGCTTGCGACAGTGTGCAGGAGTTTACATGAATTTACATTTATTCATGAATTCAGGTTGGACATTAGAGTAAGTAGTGTCACACTGAACTTTATTTAAATTCTACAAATAGCCTAGTACTGCATAGATGTACATTTTAAGATGTGATGGTTACAAATGTATAAAAGTGCTTTTAAAGTAAACAAGTAAAAAACACACATGAAGGAGAATATGACTTCCACTGTGCTTTTATTGACGGTTCATTTAGCGTCACACACAACAGGCACAGATACTGACACCAGGCCCACCAGTGACCAGCGTGAACCCCACTATCCCACCCCTCTATAGTAAATATATTCTATTTACACAAACATACTATTAGGCTCTAGCATATGCACACACACACACACACACACACACACACACACACACACACACACACACAAACATAGCACTAGACCAAAACATCTACTTATCATGGCAGTCTCAGTAATTATTGTTATGTTGAACTGCACTCAACTACTCTTTCAGGCGGCCCGAGTAAAAAACCTTTTCTCCAGCTGCAAGGCCTTGTCCTCATTGCCTATGGGCCAATGTGGCCCCCTGGGCCATGCAATTCAGTGATACCCCAAACACATACTGTACTGTGCCTCACTGTCCTGGTGGTGTTTCATAAAAGATCCAGCAAATAGTATAATGATTTATGATTATAAAATGGAAAACATTTAGTTTGATGTAGGACCAAGGGTAGAGTAGGTCTCTGCTATCTTGCTCTTGTGCACACACACACACACACACACACACACACACACACACACACACACACACACACACACTCTACACAGCCTCTTGCCCTAAGAATAGGTAAATTCTTCATTTGATATCAGTGTTAATTCTAATTCTTCATCCTCTTCTCTTTTCACCAGCCTTATGTACGGTGGCCCGGAAGTGCAACAGACATTAACAAGTTTGAAAACAAAATTACATTTGCATTATATACTTACATCTTTAAAAAAACAAATTCCTATTTCATAAAACACATTAACAAATGAAAAAAGAGCTTTTACATATTACAACGCACATTAACAAGTTCCAAAACAAAATTACATTTGCATCACACACTTACATCTTTAAAAAACTAATTACTATTTCATAAAACACATTCACAAATGTAAAAAAAAAAAAACAAAAAAAAAACTAATCTACAATACACAAAACATTGTTTTCAATGATCTGACGAAACACCATTTATACAAAACACATTAACAAGTTTGGAAACAAAATTACATTAAGAATACATCTCACAGACATGAAAAAAAACATTTCATTAAACACATTTGCAAATGTGAAAGAAAAAATCTACAATACACAAATCATTTTTAAATGATCTGACAAAACACAATTTATTTTGAATTACATTTCACCAAACACAAACGCAAACTCCAAAAACACATTACATCAACTAAATTTCTTACGGAAATAGATCGACCTAAAAGCGGAAGCAGGAAGTGGCGACGCAGAAAGGGATTCCAGTTGGGTGGGAGCCAGCGGGAGCTGAGCTGCCATAGAGAGAGGCTCCCATGAAAGCAGCAAACTCAAACATCTGTGGGGGCTCTGACAATACAATAGTATATAATATTTTACTGACAAATAAAGTTATCATAAGTGGGGATGAAACCGAGCTATGGGAGGTGGAACCTTTTTATGGAGTTGCCAGCGCGATCCCGCTGGGAAGCGCTTGTTAGGGGGGTGTTTTTGATCGTCTTTTTTTGTGTGTTATTGCCTTATTGGCATGCTGTTATTATGTTCTTTGATGATAAAGGGTTACTGTATGCTTGCGCAGTTGCAATGTATAGGCTGTAAACATAAGCCAATGTCTTAATTGATCGTTAACCATGATTTGATTGTGACCGATAGTAGGAGCTACCGTGCGTAACTGTCGGGTTCGCCTCTGACGCAAGAGGATCTAATGATGGTATGTTATATTGCCTAGTTTGTGGGCCTTGCCCCTGTTTATTTTCAGTTTGATCAGTGTTTTGTTTGTTTAGTTTGTTTGTTAATTTGTTATGTTATGCACCCCGCTGGTGGCCTAATATAAAATAAAAGAAAGACGTCTGCATTATTCCGTTTCCATGCCTTGAGTCTACCACCCACCGGACACACTCCGTTACAATGCCACTGAAAATGTGACCACTTGCAATGTCGACCTGCTCTCACCGACTCGTTTCGGTTTAGCCTAGCCTACTTCATTAAAGCCCAAACATAAGCCTACTGTAGCTCCAGACAGTAGACAATGCGCGGCTCTCCCTAGGTCAACCTCTCTCCCCTATATTGCTTTAACCAGGCTATTCCAGATCATGCTGCACATGATGTAAACTTTATTGAGGATTTCGTGCAAGTAGCATATTCACCGAAATTAATAAGTGCCAGTTCACCGTTGTGCATAACATTCAGCCAGAGGTCCGAGAGAGAGAGAGAGAGAGAGAGAGAGAGAGAGAGAGAGAGAGAGAGTGTCAACTTGTCACATTGTAAGGTCAGTGCTTGCTTCCCATTACATTCAAAAGTCCACAAAGCTTTACTGAACTCCTGCGCCGTTGCGCAGACCGGAGAAACGACAAAATAAATAAATAATAATAATTCATGGGCTCCCAAGAAGATGGATTCATAACTGGAACACTGAGGAGGGTCGTTCAACTGGCTACTGGACACACGTAGAGACACTGTGATCTGTGAGCGACATTGGGATGCATTCTTCCGCCGATACCCTGATATTTGTTTTAAGGGTCCGCAAACTCATTTTCACGCGGTGCATCGTCTCCAGCATGTCCAATATCACGCCGTAAGTGTGACCCTCATTGAAATATTTCTTGAGGAGATCATCCACTTGGTCTGGCCATATACTCGGAAATCCAGAGAGCGTCCACAGGTGCCACAGAAGGGTGTCACGAAGCGGAGGATCACGCCGCAAAACGGCCAAAACATGATGAATAGCAGTACAATATTAATAGCCGCAAGCCGGCGATAGCGGGCCCTCGCACCAGGTGCACCTCGGTAAAGAGAACATACCGCAGGAATGGTGCAGAGTGACTGCACATTCACTT
>JAODXP020002608.1:15000-29992 GCA_027497455.2 Sardinella longiceps | reverse complement strand
CGGGCCGTCTATATATTATACACTTGCCAACATGAGTTCAATAGTGATCAACTGCCAGTCAGCTGATAACAGCTCTATTTCCCAGTGCTAAAGTGTCATTGTGTGTGTGTGTGTGTGTGTGTGTGTGTGTGTGTGTGTGTGTGTGTGTGTGTGTGTGTGTGTGTGTGTGTGTGTGTGTGAACTCATGGACAGTGACCACTATTGCTGATTGTGTGTGTGTGTGTGTGTGTGTGTGTGTGTGTGTGTGTGTGTGTGTGTGTGTGTGTTGTGTGTGTGTGTGTGTGCGCGCGTGTGTGTGTGTGCGCGCGCGTGTGTGTGTGTGTTTGAACTCATGGACAGTGACCACTATTGCTGATTGTGTGTGTATGTGTGTGTGTGTGTGTGTGTGTGTGTGTGTGTGTGTGTGTGTGTGTTTGTATGTGTGTGTGTGTGTGTGTGTGTGTGTGTGTGTGTGTGTGTGTGTGTTTGAACTCATGGACAGTGACCACTATTGCTGATTGTGTGTGTGTGTGTGTGTGTGTGTGTGTGTGTGTGTGTGTGTGTGTGTGTGTGTGTGTGTGTGTGTGTGTGTGTGTGTGTGTGTGTGTGTGTGTGTGTGTGTTTGAACCCATGGACAGTGACCACTATTGCTGATTGTGTGTGTGTGTGTGTGTGTGTGTGTGTGTGTGTGTGTGTGTGTGTGTGTGTGTGTGTGTGTGTGAACTCATGGACAGTGACCACTATTGCAGAATGTGTGTGTGTGGGGGGGGGGGGGGTATGTTATAGACATTCACAAATCATCTGAGTGATTCATTATATTTCTCTTGTCTCACATATGTCACACTCATTCTGGCGGACAGACCTTACTTACATCTGCTTTTACATAGCAGTGACTAATGATTCAAAATCCAATCCACTGCAGTCACTTCTGTGAGAGGGACTGAGAGGGAGACAGACAAAGACAGTGAAAATTAACGTTCAGAGTCAAGTTCACACTGGTTAATTGTGACTGTGTGTGTGTGTGTGTGTATGTGTGTGTGTGTCATTCAGTCAGTGACCTCACTGCATGCATGTTCTAGACAAGCCTACATCTGTTAACGTTCATTATCCCTTTTCTACACTATAGAATATCTTATCTTAATTACCTGTAATTAGCGGGCCGTCTATATATTATACACTTGCCAACATGAGTTCAATAGTGATCAACTGCCAGTCAGCTGATAACAGCTCTATTTCCCAGTGCTAAAGTGTCATTGTCTGTGTGTGTGTGTGTGTGTGTGTGTGTGTGTGTGTGTGTGTGTGTGTGTGTGTGTGTGCGTGTGTGTATGTAGGCGTACGTGTATGAGGCTACATGTGTACATGTGTCCCCACTTCTTTCATTTGTGAGACTGGAAAGGACAGAAGTGGGGACACATGCACAACCAGTTTCAGAAATGAACAGTGGTCTGGCAAAGCTACTATAGCATTGCCCGGGAATTCTGGGCGGGATTAATCTAAGAGTCATCAAAGCTATAGCCTCCTTCAGCCTGCTCGTTTTTCATTGGGTCCTAATTTTTCTGGTCACGAGAGTTGAGGAAATTGCCTCCTTGGCCATATTGACTTGATTGCGAAATTTCATGCAGTAGCAAATTGAATTTACTCAGCGAATACGTCTAGCCATCAGCCATAGGTTGTACTCAGACATTGGTGGTGTCTGAGCTGTTTAAATCCTACACAATGCTCTAGGTTGTATTCAGACATTGTGGTGTTTAGCCAATCACAACATTCTATCTGAACAGGGAGTCATTGGACAGGCTTAGAGTTGTTTGAATCGGCTTGTTAGTTGCGCTGAGGTTTTAGCCGTCTTACCTGAGGGGCTATCAATCGTGGCCAGACTATACATTTTATATGATAGTCTGGCTTGTCATACTAGTGGTTTCTTAATAAAGAAAAAGGTGCCACACACTTAAAGTCCATAGAAAATGAAATAATTAAAAAGTCGTGATGACGTTTCAGCACTTCATCAGATGGCTCTGGGATCTGATGAAGGCTCTGTGCCGAAACGTCATCACGACTTTTTAATTATTAAATTTTCTATGGACTTTAAGTGTGCGGCACCTTTTTCTTTATTAGTTTGGATTTAATTTTCGGTGGCCAGCACCTTTGAGCTTTGGTGTGCGGTGCAATCTCTTTCAATGCTAGTGGTTTCCTACCATGCTCTCAGAACTTCACAGCGCAGATCCTGGATGGCTGGTGGGAATAATAGCTGTGTTTATCTGCCCCTCATATGACTATGCCATCCAAATTCCCTTCAATCCACTCCTCTCTAGATAATTACATTTATATTCACATTAGAAAAATGGTGCGATTTTGCAGATGTTTCAAACAAAGGCTTACTTTTGCATAATTTAAATGTGCATCTAATTCCACCACTTCACCATTCATTTGAGGCAGTTCATGTGGCAAGGCCTCAGCTGTTTCATGATATTTGATTCAGTCTTGTCTAGACACACATTAATGTCAGTTGGTGGAGCTTTATATGTTTACTTATAGATTAGTGTTTAATTGCATTTGTGGCATATAGATTTGTGTTAAATCTCTGATAAGAGTTTAGTTCATTTTATTAGCTTCTGATGGTGTTTTAAAGAGTTTCTTACTCTCATGCCTCCTCATCTTCCCCCACCTCTCTCTCTCTCTCTCTCTCTCTCTCTCTCTCTCTCTCTCTCTCTCTCTCTCTATCTCTCTCTGTCTGTCTCTCAGGTGTCGGACCGCTGTGACTATGTGTATGTGAACGGTAAGGAGCAGCGGGGGCGAGTGCGGATGGCGGTGAACTTCACCTACAGCTACCTGAGCGCCCAGCTGGAGATGAGTGTGTGGGTCCCACGTCTGCCTCTGCAGATCGAGCTCTCTGACAACGAGCTCAGCCAGATCAAGGGCTGGAGGATCCCCATACAAACCAGCAGCAACCAGAGGTGAGCAAACACATACACACACACACACACACACACAGGAACAAATACTGAAGGATCTACATATGCAGCCAGAGGCGAGCGTGCGCACATACACACACACACACACACACACACACACTCACACACGCGGGACAGCCTCTTTTTTAGGGGCATTTCTCACCAGGAAGGACCTCCTATTCAAGTCCCAGTGTGTGTGTTTGTGTGTGTGTGGTGTGTGTGTGTGTGTGTGTGTGTGTGTGTGTGTGTGTGTGTGTGTGTGTGTGTGTGTGTGTGTGTGTGTGTGTGTGTGTGTGTGTGTGTGTGTGTGAAAAAGAGAGAAGAGGGTGGTAAGCAGAAAATCTGTGTGTGTGTGTGTGTGTGTCCATGTGTATGCATGCCTATGCCTGAAAGAGAGAGCGTCTGTAAGCAGAAAATCTATCTAGGGCCTGACTTCAATGAAGAAAGCTCCCCTACTGCTCTTATCTCTGAGCTTCTCAGTCGGCACCATTTCATGTTTATGCAACCCCTCGGTATGTGTGTGTGTGTGTGTGTGTGTGTGTGTGTGTGTGTGTGTGTGTGTGTGTGTGAGAGAGAGAGAGAGAGAGAGAGAGAGAGAGAGAGAGAGAGAGAGAGAGAGAGAGAGAGAGAGCGAGAGTCTCAATCTTCTCCTCAACAATCGAATCAAGCATAAGTAAGTTAATTAGCCACCATTATCACTTTGAGTAAAGCAGTGCCATAAATAGGACAGATTGGCTTCTTTTGAAGCTGAACAGCATGTTTTCTTTGTGTGCTTTAAATGCATACCTACTGTGTACTTCTGCTGTATATACAGTATATCAAGGCCGAGGGCGGCTGATGCTTATCATGCTGTGTCTGGCTCTGGACCCTCTCTGAATTGTATTATAGTCAGGAGGGAATTCGTCCAAAGTCAGGAAGATCGTGCACTTCTGGACAAGTTTTTGATTTTTGGCAGGGTGTTAGATACAGGTATAAGGTTTTCAAAAATCAATGGATACAAGTTGGGGTGACCCCCTAGTGGCTGGTATTCATACAATCCAAAATGGCCCCCAACAGAAAAAGAAAAGACTATATCTAGGTTTCCTTTAGTCTTAAATTGTTGTATGATGTCATATTTCTACTTTGTTTGACACAAGGAATTCAATTTGGATATGTTCCTCTCATTTTAGATAAAATGTTATACCAAATCTATTATCATAGTTATCTTTAGCTAAAATAAACGGTCAATGTCTGTAAAAAGGTCAAACAAAAGGTAGCAGGAGGTAACAGATCATTATAACACCTTCCAATTGCATGCCAAGTTTTGTGATATTCCGCTCATTGATTTACGACATTTTATACCAACTGGCCAGCAGGTGGCCGGACATTTTTCTGCAATATCTAAAGAACCATAGGGCCTAGGGGGACCACATTTTTATATGCTTGTCTTCAGGGGCCATGTAAACCTATCCCATGATCACCCATTCCATGTATAGCGCCACCTGGTTAAAAATGAAAATGCTAGTGTTAACAGCTATCTCTGGCTGACATGGTCAAAACTACACAAAATAAGGCGTGTCAAAATGCATGCCAAGTTTCATGTTGGCATGTTGGCAGGAGCTGGTCACTAGATAGTGACTCGATCCCACCCAATATGGCTACAAAAAGTTTGACTGGAAAAAAACCCTGGAGTGATGGAGGAAGATGACTCATAGGTGGCCCACATGGTAACGGACCTTGCAACGTAAACAACAGCTCTGGCAGGACACAAGCTACAAAGCTGCATATGTATCTGGAAAAAGATAACATCAGAGAAGGGTCTCAAGATCCATCAAGTTAGGAAAAAAAGGGTCGAATCTTGTCAGAAAAATGAGTGGGGAACCATCAAAATAGACATAGTCCTTCTCCTGGAGGGGCTGAAAGGTGGTGTAGAGAAGAAGCTGGACAAGATTGGAGAAGTCATCTATAGCTATGGGGCAAAGAGATTTGGGCTGAAAAGCGAGCGCCGTAAGGTACAGAAGAAACCAGCTCATTCCAAGTCCAGAAGGCAAAGAGATTGAAAGGCTGGTGAGGGAAAGAAGGTGCCTGAGAAAACAGTGGAAGAATGCAGTAGAAGTGGAGAGGAAAGGACATGAGGCACTGTAAGGTGACATTAAGCAGTGTCCCTCAACGCTGAGAAGAGCTGAATGCTTGAGAAAGCAAAACAAGAAGGAGAGAGCGAGGAGTGCCTTCTACAGAGATCCCTACAAGTTTGTGAAAGCCCTCTTCGTCAAGGAGAAATCTGGGACCCTCAAAGCTACCTTCAAAGACCTACTCCGATAACCAGAGGCACATGCCAGCCAGCATTCCGGGTGACATGCCACCAATCCAACCAGCTGAACACCAGATGGAAACAAAGGCCCCTACATAGAGCAAAGATAACATCAGAGCACAGCAAAGCGGGCAAGAGCATATCCAATGGCGTTTCATATAGAATCCATATAAGAATACGCCGGGAGTATTGAGGTACCTCTGGAAGCTGATGAGAGTGGGAAAAATGAGTTATACCAAGGCATGGTGAAGGGCGGGAGGGATCCTGATTCCCAAAGAGAAGAATTCCTCAACCATTGACCAATTCCATCACATCAGTCTCCTGAATGTGGAAGGAAAGATATTCTTCAGTAGTGTGGCTCAGAGGCTCTCAGCTTTCCTACAGAAGAACAACTTTGTTGACAGCTCAAAGCACAAAGCAGGGATAAGTGGATTCTCAGGCTGTCTGGAACACACAAATGTTATCTGGCACCAGATACAGACGACGAGGATGGAGAAGAAAGACCTGCATGTGGTCTTCCTAGATCTCGCCAATGCCTTCGGATCTGTGCCGCATGAGATGTTGTGGACAGTGTTCAACTTCTTCCAAGTCCCAAGAGGGCATCACAAGGCTGGTCAAAGCCTACTTCCAGGACCTTCAGTTTTGTGTTGCAGCACAGGCTAGCACAACTGCCTGACAGCACCTCGCGGTTGGCATTATGGTGGGCTGCACCATTTCCCCACTTGCATTTACCATGGCGATGGAGCTCATCATCCGGGCATCACGATGGGTGGTTGGAGGAAAGCAGTTGAAGAATGCGCTGCGTCTTCCTCCAATACGAACTTACATGGATGGCATGACAACAATAACAACAACACCTGCATGCACCAAACGCCTACTGGATAAACTCCAGAATAACATTCAAGGGGCACGGATGGTGATCAAACTCAGCAAATCCAGACGCATCTCTATTGTCAAAGGCCAGCTTGCTAATGAAAGGTTCCACATCAACAGAGCCAATACCAACAGTTAAGCCTGTCTAAAGTCTTGGCCACTGGTACAGCGTAAAGCTGAAAGATGGACCTTAAAGATGTGGATTATTCCTTTAAAGCAAGGACATCACTAATTTGGAAGGATAGAGGGGCTTAACCCCTTGGGTCTATGGAGTGTGAATAAATTCATAGACCTGTGGTTTGATCGCCTGGCAGTACCCATTCTCCTTTACGTGCTCTATTTAATTTCACTCTGCAAAGCAGCATGGTGACCATGGTTGATTTTCTTGCCTGCTTTTAGGTAGCCTGGCCCGCCCTCCCAGTGACGTAACACCTTCAGGCAGCATTGTTTCTCACTGGTCTAGCCAGCTACAATCTACACAGGGTTTCTGAGCTCCTGAAAGATCGGGACATCTACTTTGTCGAGAATCAATCAACTGTGCAGCTCCAATGGCCCTCGTTAGAGGCGTGTTCTAGGCAGTGACGTTACTCAGTCCTGTTACTCAAGCAGTTCCCTTCATGTCACATACGTCAGAGGAAAGAGTGGTTTAAGCTTCAGCACAGCTTTTTCTGACATCGACCAGTAGCAAACTGAGGCATTTGAGGGAGGCCTCCAGTTTTGGCCATGTCAGACAAGAATACCCATGAACACCGATTACAATACCTTACTTTGGGTTTTCATTTTAAACTTGGTGGCGCTATACATGAAATGGGTGATCATGGGATAGGTTTACACGGCCCCTGAAGACAAGCATATAAAAAATGTGGTCGTCCTCGGCCCTACGGTTCTTAAGATATTTGCAGAAAAATGTCTGGCCACCTGCTGGCCAGCTGGTGTAAAATGTCATAAATCAATTTACTGTATGGCACCTCCATGGGCAGAATATCACAAAACTTGGCATGCATTCGGAAGGTGTCAGAATGATCCGACACCTCCAATTCTGTGTGTCTTTTTCACAGATATTGACACTTTATTTTAGCTAAAGATGACAATAGATGACAAAAGATGATAATAGATTTAACATTTTTTTTTTCTAAAATGAGAAGAACATATCAGAAGTGCATTCCTTGTGTCAAACAAATTAGAAAATGACATAATACACCAATTTAAACCTATGTACAGCCTTTTCTTGTATGCATACCAGCCATTTTGGATTGTATGCATACCAGCCACTAGGGGGTCATCCCAACTTGTATCCATTGATTTTTGAAATCCTTAGGCCTATACCTAACACCTTGCCAAAAATCAAAAACTTGTCCAGAAGTGCACGATCTTCGCAAATTCCCTCCTGACTATTAGTACCAGATCAGTTGCATTAGCCTGACAAGTCAGACTGTAGCATAAAATGTATAGTGTGACCATGACTAATAGACCACCGAGTACAACAGCCACAACCAATCAGCACAACGAACATGCCGATTCAAACAATGCTAAGCCCGCCTAATGACTCCCTGTCCAGATAGAATGTTGTGATTGGCTAAACACCACAATGTCTGAATATAACCAAGAGCGTTGTGATTGGATAGACACCACCGATGTCTGAGTACATTCTATGGCTCATAGCTAGACGTACTCACTGAGTGTAGCTGTTGGCGGTCCGCACCGCACACGGGTCTCGAACCCGCCACCTCGCAAGCTACAGACTCCCGGCGTGGGAGTGGGATGCTCTAACCAACTGAGCTAAAATCCCGAGCTTCTAACTCAGCTATTAAAAGTGCCCATGGAATTAGGTGATGAGGATTTACACGTACTACCGCCGAGCTAGCTGGCCTCCGTTACATGAGCAAATTTAATGTGCTACCGCTAGAGCATGTCTAGAGTTCTAGGCTACAGTTGCATATCATGTTGCCAGAATGACACAGCATTGGGAACAGATCAGGTGCATAATATCCTTCTATGTCAAAGCAAGTTATTGGGGTCATATTGTGGCCAAATTAGATTCCGATTCTCTCCATGGTTGGAGGAGTTATAGTGCTGTTTTGTCTTGTGTTATAACAGAGAAAGACTTTCTAAGTTTGTGTGTGTGTGTGTGTGTGTGTGTGTGTGTGTGTGTGTGTGTGTGTGTGTGTGTGTGTGTGTGGTGTGTGTGTGTGAAAAAGACTGCAGCACTGCATCTGCAAATGAGACTTGATTTAATTTGATCAGTTCTTTTGTTCCTGTGGCCTACACAGTAAAAGTGATTTTTATGAGCTGAACATTCCAAGCCATTATCTCCGAAAGGCGCATTACTCACAATGATAAACATAACTCACTTGTTCACGGACATGCCACAGATTTGTTGAAAGCTCCTGAAACAAATTCCTTTATAAATAGCTGCTCGCCTGTTCTGTTCGGTCAAAACCGATGTCATCTATTTTGATTACTACTGTATGCCACATCCTCTAAAATTCATCTCTGCTGATACAGAAAGCGAATAAATATCAGTAAAACCTCAAAATAATCACACATAATAATAATAATTCATAAGAAAAACAATGTCTACAACTTACAGTATGTGTTCATTGCGCAAACGTTAAATAATCTTCATTACTGTCGTTAAAAAAAGATTTAGGCCCAGTCCCATTTCTATTCCCTAACACTAGCACTCGTTTTCGAGTTCCCTCCAAGATGAGACACCCCTCGATTGTGTAGTGAGAAGTGCAGATCTTCCCCTAATAAATGGGACAGCACTTCGCATAAAAACGTCTTCACCTGTTTCATGCGTCTATTGTTAAGACTGAACGGATATAAGGCTTTTAAACGGGGTAAACTGTTCAAAAGCCATCATCGACAATTATCATCACCCACATGAGAGGCTCTGGTAATTCTGGTGAAAGATTTGCGCACTTTGAAAAATATCGATCTTTCTAATAGTCATGTTTTAACACACCAGTGCGGAATTCAACTGAATTTACATCAAACTAAGATATCGTAGAATCGTGGGTAATTTCATCTTCACTTCAACTTCACTTCGTTCGAAGTCTGCACCAGACCTCCCTCCGTTTGAAGGGGCGATTTGAAGGGCTGAAAGCCACTATCCCTCGGTCCCGAAAGTATTGGGACACCCTACACTTACACATGAACGCGCAAACCGAGTGTTAGTGCCAAAATCAAGGGGAAGTGATAGTGAAGTGATAGAAATGGGACTGGGCCTTAGAAGTGAATCATTTGAACTTCATGAATAATTCCCTGAATATAGGCTGGATTGAAATCAGTCAACTACTAGAAAAGCACTCAGAGAGCGCAGACCTCCGTGGTCACAAACACAATATAAACTCCAGATCATGTTCTTAAAATTTAATCAGTTGTTACTTGTCCCAATACACACATTGTCCGAACATTTTGTGTTATGTTGTACACAGACAGACAGATGGATGAGACAGACACACACCGGCGAAAACATAACCTCCTTGGTGGAGATAAATATACAAACAAACAAATAAGTAGGAGAATGCAGTAAACTAAATATACCAAACATACCAACGGTATAAAGGTACATAAACAAATAAAACGGCTTCCTCCTGAGATCCTTGAATCTATTTTGAATCTTAGGATTGAGTGCTGTTTACTAGTTTCTCAGAATAGTTATTCTTGTTTATGTATTATTTATTTTATTGACAGGGTGATAGGTGGCTGGCTGCTTGGCTGTGTAAAAACATACCCTATTCAAATGTATGTTCTGATGTGTGTGTGTGTTTGTGGTTTGTGCTAATGATTCAAACACCATACATATTACATACTGCACTGTGTGCCATAGTGGGTAGTGTAGAAATGTCACATCACTTCAAGCTGTAGAATTATCACATCACTTCAAGATGTACACACACACACACACACACACACAAAGCTGGTCTGTGTTGGTGTGCGTGCACGCGCTTGTCTGTGTGTGTGTGCATATGTGTGTATGTCTAAACCCACCTTGTGCATTTGTGTGTGTGTGTGTGTGTGTGTGTGTGTGTGTGTGTGTGTGTGTGTGTGTGTGTGTGTGTGTGTGTGTGTGTGTGTGTGTTACGACCCACAGGGTCTACACTAGTTGTGCTTGTGGCTCCGTCTATGTTTGTGTGTGTGCGCGCCTGTCCTGTCATCTGCTGTTTTGCAGGTTGCCGTGTCTGCAGGTTAATTGGCGAGATCCGGGTATTGGTTGCCGTTCCTTTAAAAGGCCTGGCCATGACGTCATTGCTCTCTCTCTCTCGCTTGCTTGGGATTACGCTCGCCACGCCACAGCTCGCCACCCTCGTTCCCAGCCTCGGGCCGGATCCCGCAGCCATCTACCATCCTAGCCGCTCTCGGCGTGAGAGGCCGAGAGTGAGCGGCGGGCTCCGCCGGCCTAACTATGAGGCCTGGTGATTTTTCGTTTTGCCTTTGTGTTTTGATTCATTTTTCTTTGAGCCATTTTCCCTGTGTTTATAATTTCCATTCCCAAATTACGTTATAATTTATATCCTTATTTTTGTATTAATAAATACGAGTCATTTTTATATTCTCTTGTCCGCCGTCTTTTTCACTATTTGTTATTGTCCTAAAAGCCCTAGACATCGGGACGTAACAAAATGGGAGCTCTGTCCGGTTCTTTTGTTCCCCTTTTCGCGACTTTTTGAGTTTGATCGTTTGTTTTTTTCTTAAATTATTGTTACATTTTTTGTGGCTCATCTTTTTGGTTATCCGGTATTCGTATTAATCCGGTTGACCCTTTTTTTTTTCGAATTAATATATATATATATATATATTTTTTTCTTTTTGACCGTTGTCTGCGCTCTTGCTTTCTCTTTTTTTTTTTTTTTTTGTGCTTTCATTTTTCATTTTTTTTAGTGGAGGTGCGCTTGAAGCCCAGGAACTCTGGTGAGTTAGCGTTTTGCTTATTTCTCTGAGTTGGTGGTGGCTTTTGTGGGGTGACTCCGGGAGGAGATTCTTTGAATCTTCAATTGGTAAGCCCTGAAGATATGTTAAGTTTCAGTTAGTTTGGGGGTAGGTATGCAGGGACCAGAGTTTCGCCCGGTCTGGGTTTAGTGGTTCGGCGTAGCTTTCCTATTTGCTGACTGCATTGTCTCCGTCAGGTTACTGTTAAAATTGTTAAAACAATTAAAACCTTTTTTTTTTTTTTCTTTGTTTTTTTCTGTTCGATTGAATTCTGAGTAGCAGACTTCGGTAAACTAGTTTTTGGGTTGCGCTGGTGGCGGCGTATGTTTTTGGTGCCTTTGTTTAAAAGGCCTTGTTTTTGTGGCAATTTTTTGTGGCAAGCGAGTTTGTGGCTTATTTTTCTTGTTAAATTCGTTTCCCCTTTTTTTTTCTCTCTCTTTCTTCGAAGAGCATCGTTTTTTTTGTTGCTGGTGAATTTTTGGTTTTGGGGGGAAATGTGAGAATGTATTAAGCCAAATAGTATTTAGTCAAATGTGATTGCGTTTGCTTGGCCGGCTTACTGCAATAATAAGTTGATTATTCGTTAATTTCGTTTTCTTCGATTGTGTTAAGTTAATTAGTAAAATGTCAACTGTGGTAGATGACTTCGTTAAGACTCCTTCGGAGGAGTTATTAGCTCGTTGTAATAAGGAGCACTTAGTTAAAATTGCTGAGCATTACTCGATTTCTTTAACGGCGGACGATAAGAAGCTTAAAGATTCCCTGTTAAAAGTTGTTCATAGTGGTCTGATAGCTAAAGAAATACTGAAAGAAATTCCACTTTCACCAGTGTCTTCTGCCAGTGGCGCTTCAGACCGTGAGCTTAAGATGCGGGAATATTCCTATGAGGAGCGCAAATTGCAATTAGAAGCAGCGCGGCTTCGCGCTGATAGAGAAGGCCGTTCTGTTAAAGAAAAGGAGTTGCAAAATGAAGTCGAAATTAGAAAGCTTGAGCTTCAGCATGAACTTGAATTAAAGAAATTGGAGCAGGAAGAGCGCGAGAATGACAGAAAGAGAACATTCCAACTTGAACGTGACCGTGAAGAGCGAAGCTTTGCTCTCAAGAAATTAGAACTGGAGCTTGCTGTCAGAACATCGACAGTTTCTTCTGCTTTGCCCCCTCATGTTTCACAGCCTATTTCTCGTTCTGACTCTTGTCCTGCGGATCTGCCTCTTGCTCCACCGACTTCTTTGGTGGTGGGTGACGTTACTGCGGCTCCCACTGGGGTGGCCAACATTTCGCCCCAGCCCCCTGTTCTGTCGGCGGCCGCAGATGAACATTCCCCGTCTGTTTCGTTCGATCCTGTTAATCGTGGTTCGGGTGCTCACCCTCCTGTTATGCCTTTGCTTCAAGAGCAGTTCTTTGATGTAAGCCGAAATTTTCGCATGGTGCCTCCTTTCAATGAGCGGGATATTGAAAATTATTTTGTTCATTTTGAGAGGGTGGCAGTGACTTTGAAATGGCCAATTAATGTTTGGTGTCTTCTTCTTGCCTCCGTGTTAACGGGAAAGGCGCAGTCTGTTTATTCATCTCTTGATATTCAGCAAAGTTCGGATTACTATCATGTGAAAACTGCTATTTTGAATGCTTATGAACTAGTCCCCGAGGCTTATCGGCAAAAGTTCCGTGGCCTGCGGAAAGCTGAAAAGCTGACCTTTGTGGAATTTGCGAGAGAAAAAGAGAATGCTTTTGACAGGTGGTGCACATCGCAACGTGTGCTCACCAAAGAGCAGCTTCGTGAGTTAATGCTACTTGAAGAATTCAAAAACTGCATGTCTGAAGAAGTGGCTATGTATTTGAATCATCAGAAGGTGACCACCTTAGCACAGGCAGCGGTATGTGCTGATGAATACGTGCTTACGCACAGAAGTCATTTCTCTTCTACTTCGTCTCGGAGCCGTTCTACGGTTCCCTCTGTTACGGCGCTGCCAAGCGCGAGAAAGCCTAAACCTTTTAACTCGACACCTAGTGGTAGTTCGGTGAATAGTGATTCACGGGCTTGTTTTTACTGTCATGAAGCGACACATTTGATTGCGTCTTGTCCTGAGTTAAAAAAGAAAGCTGCTAAGAGTAATCAGAAGAGAAAAGATACTAAAAGTTCTGGCTTTGTCCGTCAGTTTGATCAGTCACAGAAAAAAACTGATTCAGTGTTTGATCCGTTCATTCTGGAAGGAATGGTCTCGCTCACTGGTTGTGAGAAGGAGGCAATTCCTGTTAGAATGTTACGAGATACCGGTTCTGCTCAGAGTTTTATTCTCGCTACGGCTTTGCCGTTTTCGGAAAATAGCTACAGTGGCTCTGATGTGCTTGTGCAAGGCATCGGCATGGGTTGTCTAAAAGTCCCATTGCACAATGTACATGTTAAGTGTGACTTAATCTCTGGATGTGTTAAAGTAGCTGTGTGTTCTCAATTACCTATGGATAATATTCATTTCCTTTTAGGCAACGACATTGCGCACGAAAAAGTGACTCCTCTCCCTGAAGTGGTTTCCGAACCGTTGCAGCCATCAAATGTAGACTCTGATATTTTTCCCGTGTGTGCCGTGACTCGAGCACAAGCCCGCAAGTCTGACTTTGCTGGCTTGGCTGATACTTTCATGGCATTAGACAACGTCGTGTTTAACTCGGAGCCTTCAGGTGACTCGGCGCGCCGGTCGCTGTCCACTGACGGTGCTGAAGTCGCTCGGTCAGCGACGTCGGCTGAAGCGACTCGGTCGCTGTCCACTAGCGATGGTGCTGAAAATTTAAAATCTTTTCTTTCTCTGCCTGTTGATAAAGTGTTGTTTCAGCAGGATCAAAGGGAGGATTCTTCTTTAGCTAAGTGTCGTGCTGCTGCTGACAAGGAAGAGAAAGTGAATGGCTCAGTGACATATTGTTGGGAAGATGGCTTTCTGGTGAGAAAGTGGATTCCCTCACTCAGTGAAGATCTCGGTTGGAATGTAGTCCATCAGTTGGTGGTCCCTGCTAAATTTCGTTCTCATGTGCTAACACTAGGTCACGACCATGACTTTTCAGGTCACTTGGGCGTAAGAAAAACTTACCATCGTATCCTGCGTTATTTCTTCTGGCCTGGCCTCAAGGCTGACGTAGTGAAATATTGCCGGTCGTGCCATCGTTGCCAGTTGGCAGGGAAACCCAATCAGGCTGTTCCGCCTGCACCACTGCATCCCATACCCGTCATTGGTGAGCCATTTGAGCGTGTTATTTTGGACTGTGTTGGGCCTTTGCCCAGGTCTCAGTCTGGGCAGCGCTATTTGTTGACCATCATGTGTGCTGCCACTCGGTATCCAGAGGCTATTCCGCTTCGTTCGTTGAGAGCTAAGCCTGTCCTTAAGGCTCTTATACGTTTCTTTTCGACTTTTGGTCTGCCTAAGGTGGTCCAAACTGATCAGGGGTCTAATTTTTTGTCTCGCTTGTTTAGACAGGTGTTACGACAGTTGCGTATCAAGCATGTGATTTCCTCAGCTTACCATCCTGAGTCGCAAGGTGCGTTGGAGAGGTTCCATCAAACTCTAAAGTCAATGCTTCGTACATACTGCCATAACTCTGCCAGACAGTGGGATGATGGTGTTCCACTGGTGCTTTTCGCTGTGCGTGAGACGACTCAGGAGTCCCTGGGTTTCAGTCCAGCTGACCTGATCTTTGGGCACACTGTTCGTGGTCCATTAAGGCTATTGCGTGAGCAGTTGGGGTGTGAGGCCACTGCTGACCAACAGTCTAACATCTTGGACTACGTGAGTTCATTTCGTGAGCGCTTGCACCGTGCTTGTGCTTGTGCTCAGAAAGCCTTGTCTTCGACTCAGTCGAAGATGAAGACGCGCTTTGATCGCAAGGCTGTTCAGCGGTCGTTTCAGGCTGGTGAACAGGTTTTGGTGTTGCTGCCTATTGTTGGGTCTGCGTTGCAGGCTAAGTTTTCGGGGCCCTACG
>JAODXP020002607.1:20000-30421 GCA_027497455.2 Sardinella longiceps | reverse complement strand
CATGGCTGTGGCTTCAAGTTTGCAACGCTCAAAATAATTCCGCTACACAGCGACCGTGAATAGAATGTACACAACAAGGTCCCGACTCCTGCTGATGGCTGACGTCAGGGAATCTGGTTACAAGCGGAGCTGATATAGAAGATTCAGGTGTTAAATTGAGCTTTAATGCTAATGGATTCTGTAGCCTATATGTGGCATGGATATGAAAGGAACTGCTAGGCTTGGTAAAAATATACATAAGTGATTTAAAGTGCTTGTGGATTCTATTCATTAAGGTTTTAAAGTGTAAGGCACCAGCTACCGACGGGTATTTTGACAAGTGTGAGTAACCATACAAACGCACACACACACACACACATACACACACACAAACATTCTTAAGAAGCCTATATCATGCTCTTGCAACTACTATCCTCCCAGCGGCGGCTAAGGTTTGAGACTGAGACTGAGCCTGAGCCAGTATCTACAGACCAACCAATGGCTTTAAACAGGGGCATCACTGGGCTACAAATTTTGGGCCTTTAGACAGTACAACTTCGATAGCTTTTTGCACACCTCTTTTGCGGGCAGGTACATTGGAAAAGACCAAATGGTCACAAATCAAGAGCTTAGAAAAAATTGCGCACACTGACCTTCACCAGTTGATGAAGATCTAAGACCGAAGCAATGTTTTTTCCTTAATAAATAATTGCTTGCGTAATGGACAGTGTGCTGATGGCAGGTCTGCGTTTTTCTATTTCCAGAGCTACATGTACAGCACAGCATCTGTATTTTATAAAACATACCAACTACGTTGTATATTCTCACAAATCGATCTGAATTTATCTAATTTACGAACCAAAGATGATCATTTTCATGTGTTACATTATCTGACAAGCCGGTAATATATGCGTTTTTGGTTATATCCACTTTCAGTTTTAATTTCACCAACCAGAAGCCCCAGATCCTGCAAGTAATCGTGAAATCCAAGCTAGAGGCGGCCAAGCAAGCCATTATTTACCCTATAATGAGCAATTTAATCATCAAAGTGACTATAGGTGGATTTCCATCCAACTTGTTTGCATTTCATAGTCGTCTTAACAAAGGGTGGGCATAAGAATATTCACATCGGCGTGCATTTCCATCAACGGTGTAATGCAAATGCTGTTAAACGTAACCTAACATCTATGGACAGAAATGCGGTAAATGCAAGTATACGCAAATTAAACTGTTTCCATCCAATCTGAAACGCATAATACCTTAGTCGCATTAAAGATAAACCACCTCTCTCAAGCAAATTAGATTTATATTCGCATTAGTTGAAATGTGGATGGAAACTCGCCTGATGAGGCTGGTAAATCACCAGTAAAAATGTTGCCAGGTGTCCTTTAAGTTATTATTGACCTTTGACATATCGTAGGCATTCCTATCAGCAGTGCGTTCCATCCCCGACCTGAAGCATGAAAAATACTTCTATGAGCACTATGTCTCTCAGCAGGGAGTCGAGAGTCGTCTCCTCCTCCTCCTCCTTCTCTGTGAATCAGCAGTGAACTGGTTCAACCTCTTGTCTTGGACAGTGCAGAGGAGAAGGACTCCCTGCAGGCACCCAAAACAAAGCCGGCACTCGTCGGATGAGTCAGGGGTGACATTTAGAGGGGCTAAGAGAGATCCAAAAGGCAAACAGGCAGGGGCAACTCGGCTCTTTGAGAAGCCATACTAAGGGTCAGTTTTTTTTTTTCTTCTTCTTTTTTTGCATTGTAATATCTGGGAGGAGGTCTTGTGAAAGCACTGGTAGTTATGCTATGTAAAACACCTTCTTAAAATAACACTATGTAACTTCTGCCCACTCATATATTTGCTCTTCCTTGTTACCATTTCCAAATGTATTTAGTCATATGGATGGTGGATATATAGTATTACTAGTATCCAGCTATGCAGGATATGGTTGGATTTTCTAGCTGTGCCAATAAACCTCCCTGGATCCATTCCACAGACATGTGAGCTCCAGCTTATTCCATTCTGCCAGGCTGTAGCCAAAATCGTTCTAAGGCAAGTCCCTTCACTCAGCCGCCATCTTGGAAATGCCTTTGGGCAGTTACCTGGATGACTTAATAATAACAATGACTTTATTAGTCAACAGATGCGGATGTTAATAAATAAATAAATAAGCATTTCACTATCACAGTGCAGAAGAAGCAGAGTATACAAATATGACTATTTTGAAGTTAGAAGTGTTATTGAAGTTGGTATGAATATTTTTTTGTAAATGTTTTTAGTTGCAGATGCAGCTCTAAAATGTCTTCCTGGGGGCATTTTAATAACCTCCCTGAACAGGGGATGCATACAGCCAGACAAAATGTGTTGAACTTTTTGTTTAACATGTGTCTCATAGCATTGACTCAGCTGTTTCTAACTTTTTCTTATAAGTTTGCTTAACAATTCTTGTTTATCTGTTCTTAGCCCATGTATCCATAGTCAAAACACTTTCTTCAAGGCCAACCAAACACAGAAATGGAAAATTGAAATATTGTCTCATTTTTACTTGGGTATCAAATTCAACTATCCACTCTTTCAAAAGCAACCGACAAACAACAGTGAAATACACAAACAGCACCAATGACCTATTATCTGAGTTCCCTGAAAAATGTAAAATTGACATTTTGAACCCAATTTTCATCTTTTTCACGTGAATTCTAAAAAATGGGTCAAAGCACTGCAAAGCGTTACATGGACCATGGCTTTTATATATATATACATATATATATATACTGTCTCTCAGACAGCCTTTCTAACGTCATATGAATCTAACCTTGATCCATGCACTGCTTACACTCAGTGTTTGTTGCACAACTTAAGAGTACAATCAAAGAACATTCCCAAGTATTTGAATTCCACCACTGTCTTTACAGGTTTTGTAGTAATAATGACAGGTGGATCCTTGCCATGACAAGGTCCCTGGTCTTTGTCTCATTAATGAAAAGGTTACTGTCTTGGCACCATTTTGTGAGCTTCTCAGCTGTAGATTGAAAATACATAGATTGACTTGTAGCTACATTATTCCTAGCCTGCATAAGGTCAACCAATGCCATATCATTCACATATTTATACAAATGACAGGTGGGGTTCATAATTTGCATTTCATTCATATATAAGGAGAATAGAGGAGAGAAGGAAGGCAGGAAAGGAGAAAGGGAGGAGAGGAGGAGGAGGAAAGAAAGGCAGAAGAGGAGAAAAGAATATAAGGAGAATAGAAAGGTTGTGGCATACAGACTTGGGTAAATCCCTATGAAAGTGTCTCTGCTATAACGCATGATGTTACCTCTACATAATCACAACAGACCAACCAGTCTGCATGTAAACTACATGACTTTTCAATCAGCAGTTACTCACATTTTGCGGCCAGCATAGCCAGGTATCTCCCAAAAATGAAGCTATCCATTGTTTCACCTTTATCCACTCGTCTCACTCTATACAGCCTATATCAGGGGTTTTCAACTGCTTCAGTCCTAGGGACCACAATTCTGACTAAGAGGTCATTGGCGGCTCACTGTCAAGGGGTGGCACAGGGTTGTTTGTTGCATAGAGATTGCAACAAATTTCTTACGAAAAAACATTTTAGCCAGCGACCACCACATTTACCCAACTATGCAAAGAATTCACTCTTATACAGAATTGGAGTAGCCTAATTGGAGTGGACATTTTACACATGAGAGCAGTTGTAAAATGATTCCTGCACTCAAAGCTGTGTTTTTTTCTCAAATCAGTTTTTCAGAAATCAATTTTAACACACTATATATAATCTTCAAAATGTAAATCCATCATTGCAATGGAAGAATGGTTTTATTATGACCGCCGCTAGCGTAGCAGTCATATAGTGATTGTCAACACCGGGGCACATGAAACTTGGTGGGCATGTAGCCCCAGTAGACTTTTACGGAAAAATTTTGGTTGGTCCCTGGGGGCCACTCCATCTTTGTAGTCAAGTGTGTCAAGTTTTGTGGAATTTCATCCATGGGGGGGGCTATAAAATAAATGAATTTATATGTACATTTAATGACTGTACAACCATCGACCTGTAGGTGGTGCTATTAAGTGAAGGGTTACTGGTTTGGGATGATAGGCCTACTGTCACACACACACACACACACACACACACAGGGCAGAGAATGTGCAGAACTGAGCGGCGGTCATATTTTGTACCGCCATGCGCTACATCTAGTTTCTATCATCATTCGATCAACATTTAGTATACATTTACATCTATCACATCTGTTGTTGTATTTGTCTGTAGTGTACTGTGGAGTGGGTAAGAGTGTTTTTATTGGTAGGCTAGCAGAATCCATGTACTTGGGCTAGTCTAGCACTAGCAAACTCAGGCTAATATTGAGTCAGCTAAACAGAAAAGTAAGAAAATGCAGAGAGGTTTTCTTTTTTAATAATTATTTTCAGTTCAAGGCCTTCTCAATACACCGTGGGTGAGAGTGTGGAGGTGGGTTTGGGTACATCATTTTAGTCAAAGTTTAGATTGATACAAATTCAATAAAAATGATTTTTTTTTTTTTGAGGACCTCCTTCTCTCCTGATGCCCTGTGGTTGTGTTTTGTCCTCTATCTGCTCTCTCTCTCTCTCTCTCTCTCTCTCTCTCTCTCTCTCTCTCTCTCTCTCTCTCTCTCTCTCTCTCTCTCTTTCTCTCGCTCTGTCTCCAACACTTTTAATCTCTCTTTCTCTCTCAATTCCCTATTCTTGTCTCTTTCTCCATTCATCTGATTTCTTTGCATGTGTTGAAAGCTGCCTCTGTGCTCACTGCTCTGCTCTTTCTCATCAGTGCAACCATCTTCTACTCTTCTCTCGCCCCAATAACAACTACTGTCACTATTGTTTGCAAACAATAACAAAACCTTGTGTATGTGTGCAGGGGTGTATCACTAAATTCTGGGCCCTGAGCACAAGCAGTGGCCATGGGCCCCCCTCACTGCCTGGAATACAATTCCATACTCGTCAAGGGCCCCCCACCTCTTGGGGCCCTGGTAACTTAGTCCCCCTTTTCCCCCACTATGACTCCCCTGTATGTGTGCGTGTGTGTGTGTCTGTGCCTTTGTCTGTCTCATGTGTGTGTGTGTGTGTGTGTGTCTGTCTCACTGTGTGTGTGTGTGTGTGAGTGTGTGTGTGAGAGAGAGAGAGAATGTCTTTTTAATGTATCTTTGGCATTATCAGATGATATGCTTTATGAATACCAGGCTTTATAATGAACCCATGGTGTTGGGAATAACAGCGTTAGATTATGACGTCGTTAATAACGGATTTAACAGATTTTTTTCAGTAACGAGTAATCAAATAAATGACGTTTTCCATCGTCATGGCGGTATTTCCATTACCGTCGGTACTGTAGCCATATGTGCACTGCATTCACCTGACATAAGCGTGTTGAGCACGTTCGTTTGTTTGTCTTTCCCACTGTGTGTATGTGTGTGTGTGAGTGTGGGTGTGCGTGTGTGTGTACCTGACATAACTCGTGTTGAGCACATTAGTTTTTTTTTACCCACTGACTTCTCATCACATAGATAGGCCTATCGTTCACATCAACCCAATCTGCAATGTCAGATGTTTGCAATGCTGATACCGACGTTTCAGTGTTTTAAGCAATTTGGCGACTTTACAGCAAAAATAATATGATACAGCTTGTGACGGAGTACCGTCACTACGGTTGAGTATGCGCTCTGACTGCCATACCAACGAGCCTGGCTCTTTGGCGTTGTGGTCAAGTTGCACGTTTAGCACCCCAGAGACCCGGGTTCGAGACCGGGTGGGGTCACTGTTCTCTCCCTTTGCTACACAGCTCCTCCGTCTCTCGAAGCTACACACACACACACACAAACTGTGCCCTCATAGAAAAATGTATCATGTACACAATCACACAAACATGCACACACACACACACACACACACACACACACACACACAAACAACTAGTGAGAAACAAACTAAAGCCACAGCAAAAGGCTTTTGATCCATGTGACTCTCATTGAAAAAATAAAAAACAAGCAAAACAACAAACAAACACAAACATAGAGCAGTAAATAGCTCTCGTCGGTGTTTGTTCAGGGGCCTAAAATATGTGCTTTGAAATCTGGCTGCTGCTGCTGTTGTGCATCTGCTGAAGGGAAACTGTCTGTAAATGTGAGTCACTTTGGATAGAAAAATAAAAGTGTCAAAAGCAAAAATGCAAAAATAAATGAAAAAATTAACTAGATGTACCGCGTGGCGGTACAAAATATGACCGCCGCTCAGTTCTGCACATTTTCTGCATATGATGCTTGTCAACTTGTTTGTAACTCTATATTGAATGAAACTTGCCTCATCCGAGGTCAGTGCCGGCGGCCATCTTATGTGTGTCACAAGTATGGAAATGCCTGTGACCAGTCAGTACCGCTTGGGTGGAGTGGTTGGCAATGAATGAGTAAATGAAGCAAAAATATTAAATAAATAATTTTAGCTGCAAGGTAAAATAGTTTAGTTAAGTCACAGTCAGTTATTTTGGCTGAGAAGTAATTAATCCAGCCGTGTTACTACCACCAGTGAACAGCACAGGAAGCGGCGACGATCCCACTGAAGCTAGCTGCTACGCCAACCTTCAGTGGGATCGTCACCACTTGTAGCTGCTTCAGTGGGATCGTCGCCGCTAGCTAGCTGCTACGCTAACCTTCAGTGGGATCGTCGCTGCTTCAGTGGGATCGTCCGCTAGCTAACTGCTACGCCAACCTTCAGTGGGATCGTCGCCTCTTCCTGTGCTGTACAGGTGGTAACGCAGCTGGATTACTACTCGGCCAAAATAATTGACTGTGACTTAACTAAACTATTTTACCTTGCAGCTGCAATCAATGAAATGATTAATAAAACTATAATTTATTTAATATTTTTGCCTCATTTACTCATTCACTCCACCCAAGCAGTACTGCCTGGTCATGGGCATTTCCATACTGGTGACACACATAAGATGGCCACTGGCACTGACCTCAGATGAGGCAAGTTTCATTCAATATAATTCGGAGTTTCATTCAATATATTCGGGACTTCATTCAATATATTCGGGGTTTCATTCAATATATTCGGGACTTCATTCAATATATTCGGAGTTTCATTCAATATATTCGGGACTTCATTCAATATATTCAGAGTTTCATTCAATATATTCAGAGTTTCATTCAATATATTCAGGACTTCATTCAATATATTCAGAGTTTCATTCAATATATTCGGCACTTCATTCAATATATTCGGGACTTCATTCAATATATTCGGAGTTTCATTCAATATATGCGGGACTTCATTCAATATATTCAAGGTTTTCTTTCATTCAATATATTCGGAGTTTCATTCAATATATTTAGGACTTCATTCAATATATTCAGAGTTTCATTCAAGGTCTTTTCCCTGAACGGCTTGCCATAGAAAACATCAGTCCTGGATTTATTGACTTAGAAAATAAACTGAAACTACCATTCCTCCTGGGGGAAGTTGATACTTTTACTCAAATAGCCTCAGACTACTTACAGTCTTGCCACATTTTAAGGGTAGAGTCCACATGACCATCATCAAAATATCCACTAGTGCTTTTTCTTAATTTTATCTTTTTTTATTATTATTATTCCATATGTTTGTTTAAGTTGCATTTTATTTATTTAGTCACTACTTACTATTGTAATTCTCATTATTATTGTCATTATTATACATTGATGCTTTGGCAATATTGTATTTTTTTTTACATTCATGCCAATAAAGCTTATTGAACTGAACTGACAGGCCTATCACCCCAAACCTGTAACGCTTTGGCTTAATAGCACCATCTACAGGTCAATAATTGTACAGTCATTAAATGTACATATAAATTCATTTGTTTTATAGCCCCCTGTGGATGAAATTCCACAAAACTTGACATATTCCCACAGGATGTCAGGTTCATCATACACATTAAATTTGGTGCAGTTCCTAACATCTGATCTAAAGATAGGGGCAATTAAAGCCGTATAATATTGCATTTTAATTTTTTACCATGGGGGGGCAAATCACAAATGACTGGTTATGAGCTAAGTTGATGTGGGCTCTTGAGACCAACATTCCATAAAAATTTCATCATCCTCAATATCACGGGTCAGGTAGTTTTTTAGGAAAAACTACATTTTTGGGGTTTCGGGGGGGCGCAGCGCAAAGATGGAGTGGCCCCCGGGGACCAAACGAAATTTTTCCGTAAAAGTCTACAGGGGCTACATGCCCACCAAGTTTCATGTGCCCCGGTGTTACGGTGTCCCGGGAATCGTTGACCAAAAATTCAGGAAGTAGATGACGGGAGAAAAAAAAAAAAAAAAAAACTTTGACAATCATTATATGACCGCTACGCTTGCTACGCAGCGGCGGTCATAATAAACATAACAAAAAAGGTGTATCATACTGCAGTGTCACACCCCTTAGGGCTAACATGGCGTGTTAAACAGGTTAAAAGTTTGCTTGAGCTATTGGCACTGTGCTGTGCCACACACACAGACACACACGTGACTGTGTTTTAGGGATTCACAGTCGCACAGTTGATGGTGTGACACTTTTGTGTGAATTTGTGTGTGTGTGTGTGTGTGTGTGTGTGTGTGTGTGTGTGTGTGTGTGTGTGTTTGACTACAACAGATAAGTATTCTTATGTGTGTGGCAGGAAAAGTTGTGTGTATGCCAGTTACTCTCCCTGTATGACATGCAATTATTTTGCAGGGGTTTTCAACTGGTTCAGCCCTAGGGACCACAGTCGTGGATTTTGTATTGTATACTGTACACACAAGCATTGTATTGTATTGTACACACAAGCATGTCTCAAAGGTGTGTTTTGGATGAGAAAACGATGGTGCTTAGATGTACCAAGCATTAACTGAGTGAAGCTCACCGGAGCTCGCGAATGAACCTAACATTAATGTTTTTAGCCGTAGTATTGTCACTGTTATCTTGATTTTCAAGTTATAGCCCCTCACTGGCTGTACAATTTTGACTGACTGCTGATCAAAACAAATTTATCCTTTCATTTGCTTTATTATGCTTGCAATGGCTGACAGAGAAATTAAGTTGTTTTTTTTTTTTTGTTTTTTTTTTACCACGCTACTCTTTATCTTATAATCTGGCCCCCCATAGAAGGCTAAACTTCTGACACTTCTGACTGCCACAGTCGTGGATTTTGAAATGTATAGACATACAAACATATTGTAAACAAGCTGTGTTTTGGATGAGAAAACGATTGAAGGGTGATATGTACTATGTTGGCTGTGGACAACTGGCATCTGTTTCCCATAAGCATAGTTGCTAACTAAGTTAGCAACGATGTTGGTTGCAATGCAATTTCCCATTGCCAACTAGCTAAGTTGCAACTAAGTTAGCAACTATGCTTTTGGGAAACGGACACCAGGCCCATTGAGACTCATTGTTGCGGAATGCTCATGTAGAAACATTCCAAACACACTGGTGTGACAATACGCTTTTAAGGGCAGTCAGGGGCCGTCAAACCAGTGTGACGCTACGTTGTTAAGGGTTAACAACAGGCCAAATTGCAAATGGTCCCCAGGCCTAAGTCTGTCCATCCCTGCTGTAAATGGCTGATAAACCTAAAGATCCATAAAGCGTTTCAGCCATTCCACACTTGCCTTTAGGCCTCACAAAGGGGAAAGAGGCCATTTGATTGGCTCTTGAGCTAATAGCAACGAGCCAATCAGTTCACTTTTAATGAAATCAAGTTGAGTCAGTCTGTCCAACTTCATAGAGGCAGGAAACAGTATACTATGTGTAAGGGATAACGGCCACTGAGGTGACCGGTTCTACAGAAATAATGGCAAGGTGGAGGTCTAGAACTTTGGTGATGTGCACAGCAGAGACATGCTCATGGGTCTTGAACCCATCACCTCATCAACTACAACAACAAATCCACAGTATTGGAGTTGAACACTCCGACCACTGAACTGAAAAGTTCAGGCTTCTAACTCAGCAGTTAGAGGTGTTATAAGGCTATAGGGGTTTGAGGATTTAACAAGTACTGCTGCTAGGCCAGACTAGTAAGTATCCGTTACACAAGCATGTCACCTCTGCAGATTCTCAAATCTCAATTCCAGACAAGCAGTTGCTCATAATATTACAAACTGTATTTTTAAACTGGTTGAAATTCACCCTCTTTGGATCAAAAATAGAAGTAGTTACATAAGAGTTAACGGCCGACGAGGTGACCGGTTCTACAGAAATAATGGCGAAGTGAGGTTTAGAACTCCGGCAATCCGTGCAGCGTTTCAGTAGAACCGGTCACCTCGAAGGCCGTTATCCAGCTTCCAGCTCCCGTTTGTATTTATCTCTCGTTTATTTAAGTAAGCGTACACAACGTATTAGAGACATGCAACTCCAATTAAAAGAAGTTAACCCATTCGGTT
>JAODXP020002607.1:5000-17500 GCA_027497455.2 Sardinella longiceps | reverse complement strand
GCCATTTTTGTTGCTGTGCCAAGCGATGTTTCTTGGGAGTCTTCGGCAACTCTTTATCGCTCTATCGCTTACGGTCTACGTACAGTTACCCATTACAGTTACATACAGTTACCCATTTGAGAGGATATCTACACTGTACCACCCGAATATATGCTACTTCAAATAGATTTAATTCAATGCAATTATATTTGCTAAATCCAGTGCAGTCATCTCACAGTGTATAGATTAGGGTGACCAGCAATGTTCCCTCTAAGCTGCGCGCGTGCGCGCGCGCGCAGACCTCTCGGGCTTGCAGCGCACAGGATTTTTCAGACCGCGCAAAAAAAATCCTCAAGCCCCCTTAACACCCGCGGTATACTTCTGCGCACATAACGCGCGAACTTGATGCACCAAGCGGTTACATCGCGGTAATTTAATTGGCGGTGTTTCCGTCACCATCCGCATCCTCACTTGTTGACACTGTGGCGAAACGGTTGAGGAGACAGCTAATCTTCAATGCACGTTGCTTTATACTGCTCTGTCTGCGTCCAGGCAGAGAGGTGTTTCCTTGTTGCAATAGTTGAAGAGCTCCACCCATAGGCTGATGAACTGTGCATCAAAATGAGCAGGAGAAAAGAAACTGTATTCAGATAGACTACTATCAAGTAGCCTAATCTGTTCCTATTTCGGCTACAAATGGAAATTCCTGCACAGCATATTCAATTCCTCTCCAGTCCAAGTCAAGCCAAAATCTTTTTTTTTTTTTTTAAATAATGATAAATGATATACCAGAATCAGTTTGCATGCATTGATGGACATAGAATATTTTTCATTAACACCCATGCCTTAATAATACCAAAACATTTATTTATTCAGGTTGTAGGCTACATTGAAAAGATAAAATAGAAATAAAGCAAAGGGCTATCTGGGGGAGATAGAGGGGGTTTCAAAAAGGGCAAGCAGAGGAAATTAATCAGAAAATGGCCCCTAATGAATACTTTTTATTAATAGTAAGAAATAAATTAATGTAGCCTATTTAAAGGAAAAATCTGGTGTGAATGAATCCATAGTAGACTAATCCAATGTCACCAATTATTGTCTGTAGGCCAAAGAACCTGACAATCTGATGCAACATACTATAGGCAAATACAAAGTCATCATCTGACCTCAACTTAATGCGTGTCTTACAGAAATGCAGTCAATTTATTGTGCCCCATTCTGTTAGCTCAGGTTCAGCATTGTAGTTGCATCTTACTTTTGCTCTTTACCAGTCAACAGCACTATGCATTATACTACATGGCTATGGACTGATGCACACTGGATTTTTTGTTTACAACACCGAACAGAAGTTATTATTAAATATTGCGGCAAGTATAATATGTGCATTATTATCCCGATCGCATGTGTAAACCTGCTCACGGTGCGGAAGCATGGCGCTCAGACAAATTTTAATTTGCTCAGTCCTGAAAAAAAATTAGAGGGAACATTGGTGACCAGATATGAGATTGTGAAAAAAGTACACATCAAAGTCATAAAAAATATAATGTAAATTTTTGTACTTACAAAACAATTGCGGTAACAAAACCTTAAAAATAAAAAATATTTTTTTTAAAAGCAGGAGGGTACACTGAGCCATGACTTTTCAGTCCTCCTCACATTGGGCGTATTTTTTTTTTGATTAAATTTTTCCCAGCAGTTGTCTATTGCCGATTAAATTGGAATGGAAATCTTTGCAGGACATGTTCTTGAAATTATACTGTGTGTACAGAATCCCCTTCATTGAATCAACAGACAACTGAAGCGTAAGTGCCTGCTTTGCAAGTTGCTTCATATGCATCGTGACTTGGACGAAATGGACATTTCTTTTTTAGTTCATCCGTGAACTTGCACTTGCGTCTCGCCATAGCTGCAGAGATTGACCGGTAGGCCTATGCACTGTTTTGGATAAATATGGAAGCTACTGAGGTGTAGACTGTGATGGCACACAGAAAATGTTTTTAACAGTAGCTTTCCAGTGAGACCGTATATGAACACCTACACCCCCCATCTCACAGACACACACCACTGCAGAACTCTATTGAGCAACACAGAAAAACAGAATTAATATCATGTTTGAGAGCAAAAACTCTGAAAATCTGAAAAAACTTTGAAAATCCCCCCTGACGTTTTTTCAGGTCTCAAAAAGAGTACATGTCCGGGAAAAAGAGTACGTCTGGTCACCCTATTATATATATATATATATATATATATATATATATATATATATATATATATATATATATATATATATATATGGGCAATTCCACGAAAAAGTAAACCTCACCTTAAAACTTTAAGTCTCACCTACATGGACATACAAATTCTTTCAGAAAACTTCCAATACAAAAAAGTATTGTCTCGATGTAAATATTCAACTGAGCAAGTTTCAAAAGGATATCTGTTTGTTAAAATTTTTACCCTATTCAGCTATAATGTAAGTCTATGGAGGGGCTTATAATGGGCATAAGTGGTTGATAACACACACAAAGCTGCAATGCTATCAGTTATTTTTCATTGTTATATTACTATTTCTCTTGTTACAGGTTAAAATCCACCGTTCACAATTGTTTTGTATCGTTTTGGAGGGTTTTTCCAGACGTCACGTCCATAACGTCACATCCATAACGCCATGTCTCCCAATGAAAACCAACTTTTTTTACATTTACATTTGAAATTAAGTCTTTCTCTGTCTTTACTGAGGTGTCCTGTTTGGTATGAATGTAGTAATATTTACATTTCTCTAGAAATTTCACACACTTCACAGCAAAAACTACGCTCTCTCAAAAGTTTGTCCGTTTTTCGTCACGTCCATAACGCAAATTGAATGGCTCATATTCTTATGATGCAAATCATGATATTATTTTTTTCTGTTTGCCTGTATTCAGCCATGGAGTTTGCAGAAGAATATGAAAAAAAATGTGAAATACTGCTAGGTTTGCGGAGGTTATGTGGCCTTTTGTTCATCAATAATGCACGAAAATGTCACGTCCATAACGCTGGAATTGCCCATATATAGATATAGATATATAGATAGATAGATAGATAGATAGATAGATAGATAGATAGATAGATAGTAGGGAGCTGTAGAATAAAAATGGCCAAGCTTTCTTGTTCAATATTTCCAGTTCTTTATTGTGTTCAAACAATTCTACTGTGTACACAGACTTTCTACTGCTTACAATAAACAGTTCACACAGTCTAGTCTATTTTAAGCTAAGGCCAATGAATGACAGTCTTTAACTCTATGACCAAATGTGGACATGCTTGTTTCCACCTTTCTGCTACATTGCTGTGTCTTTGTATCCTACCAACTGTTAGCTCATAAATCACAAACATCAATAACAAGGCCACTGTTCTAACTTTAGACCAGCAAGCATTCCTTTTGCTAAGACACTAACTTAAATGGTGACATTTGCAAGGAAAGCATGTAACAGCCTGACATAGCCCGACCATAATACTGCTGTTTATCCGTATTCATGGTCTGGATGTTCTTTAACCTGAAAAATTATAGGGCGGGGGTGGGGGGCATTCACTTCTGGTTTGAAACAATTGGACAGCTCGTCTAATCAGCTTTGCTTATTGGCCGGTAATCTCTCTACCGATGTAAACCCGCCCATGAAGACCGTCGCCAGACCATGGATACGGCTGAACATTCGTATTATGGGCGGGCTATGTCAGGCTATGTAACATATAGATAAGCTTATAAATGTTGAACTAAGCACATAAATTTCTACATTTTCCACATTGTTTGAATCACCTTGTTAGTTGCTCTGATTGGTTGTAGCTGTCATATCCAAGGGTCCATCACTCATGGTCAGACTACATTTTATGTGATAGTCGCGCTTGTCAGGCTAGTTCATTGGTAGCCTGACATAGCCCGCCCATAATATGAATGTTCATCCGTATCCATGGTCTGGTAACGGTCTTCTGGGGCGTGTTTACATTGGTAGAGAGTCTACCGGCCAATAAGCGAAGCTGATTAGACGAGCTGTCCAATCGTTTCAAACCAGAAGTGAATGCCCCCCCCCCCCCCACAGTATAATCGTGACAGGTTAAAGAACCTCCAGACCATGAATACGGATGAACAGCAGTATTATGGTTGGGCTATGTCAGGCTAGTTCATTGGCTGATTGAAGGGCAAAACTAGCTTGACTTTGTGACTGAAGCTGAGAGGAATTCTGTCAAACAACTGACAATTGTGACTCTTCATGCTGAGGTGCAGTGACACACTGACTAAATGGCCTTTCAGGCAGGATTACCAAGCAGTTAAGAGCTCTACTCTAACCCCACAGTTGAGATAAACGAGGGAGGGAAATAGTATGGTTCTCTGTGTCAAAGGTTGCCGTCAGGTGAAAATGAAATTGAAGATTGAGCACAGGCCTAAGCGACTCTCAATGTTCTCAGTCTAAAGAGGGTAAAGAGCTGTTTTGGTAGAATAAGTGCTCTTGAAATCACACTGTTTAGAGGTCTAATAGGTTGCTCTTGAGTTAGATGGTAAAAAAAAAAAAAAAAAAAAACTTGAATAGACACCTTCGCAAGGGGCTTTTGCTAAGGAGTAAGGAAATACAGCATATTGTTTGTTGTTATGATAATATGTATGCATGACATTGAGCAGATAAATGAAAATATACTCAGTAAAGCCTTGTGGGGATAAATACGTTCATATGGTGAACTATAAGACACAGCACTAAAGGCCCATATAACACTCTAAAGCTAGCCAAACACTGTTTAAAGGTGTAATATGAATTGATAGCGAGAGAGGGAGAGCAGCCTTTGGAGTGCTTGTGTGTTTTGTTCTCTGGGGACTGTGGCACCCAAATAGAAATAGACTGGAGAGCCAGATATCTGGCACAGGTAAATTGGTTTGAGGTGAGAGAAAAGTTACATTGTCCCCAGAGAACAGCACGCAGATGCAGAATAGAACCAGCTCTGACAGCTAGATGAGCAGAACTCATGCTTGATTCACAGGAGAAGAAAGCCCGGCACAGATCGTCTCCTGACATTTGTGTGTGTGTGTGTGTGTGTGTGTGTGTCTGTGTCTGTGTCTGTGTGTGTGTGTGTGTGTGTGTGTGTGTGTCTGTTTGTGTGTTTGTTTGTGTGTGTGTGTGTGTGTGTGTGTGTGCGAGAGAGAGAATGAGAGAGGGAGAGGGGGAGAGAAAGAGAAGGGGGAGATGGAGAGAAAGAGAGGGAGAGAGAGAGAGAGAGAGAATGGCTCACAGCAAAACCCCTGGAGATCTCTAGGCAGATTCACTAACTGGTTTGCCATCTTTGCCTTTTTGTTTTCTTTTTTGGGCTCCAAGAAGAGATTCTGGAAGCTGTCGTTTCCATGTTAGATAATATATTGCTTTAATGCCACGAAATTAAGTTGGTGATATTTGTTGCTAAGGTAGCTCAGAATACACAGGTAAATGAAAAATTATGAAGTTAAGTAGATCAGAGTGCTCAGGCATCTGAAGGCTGAAGGGAATCTGTAAAGCTGTCTTTGATTCATGTCTATAGCTACAGTACAGACCAAAAGTTTGGACACACCCCTCTTTCAATGCGATTCATTTATTTCCAGGACAATTTATATCTCACTAAAGGCATCAAAACTATGAATGAGGGGGGGGGGGGCTGGACCGCAGAGTGAAGGCAAAAGAACCGAAAAGACTACCTCTTGAAGCTCATCCAAAAATTAAAAAGAGGACAAAGCAGTTATCAAAACGTACAGTATACTTTGATGAAACAAGAATATAAAACATGTTTTCAGTTATCTCACACTTTTTTTATTAAGTACATAATGCCACGTGTTCATTCATAAGTTTGTTTATTTTGTAGATTGTCACTGAAGGCAACAGTCATGAAAATAAAGTAAATAATTTAATGGGAAAGTGTGTCCAAACTTTTGGTCTGTACTGTATGTCCTACCAAAGTTCTACCAAAGTCCTTTTAGGGCAAGTCCGTTCACTCGGTAGCCATCTTGTAGACGCCTTTGGGGAGTTATTTGGGATTAGTAAGTGCAGGCCGCAAATGAGTGGGCAGATATTAATATCTCCAGAGGATCTGGTTGTATTCACTTAAAGGAGACATAGAATGGAAAACCACTTTTACATTGGTTTTGATGAATTAAGAGAGGTTGTGCGTGGTCAAAGAGCTATCATGAACATAAGGCATGGTTCTGCCCTCTTTTATATGGAAATCCTACATTTAGAAATAGCCACTAAATCATGGGCGAATTAGAACAAAGCCTACAAATGATGTAAAATAGCACAAAGCCATTGCAGTTCAATTTAAGTGGCCAGAGTGGGGCGTTGTTTAGGCATAAAAGCCCATTTCAATACACATCTGAAATATGAGGTGTTAACTAGGCTTGCAAAATATCACTTGATCTTCTTTTGGACAAAATACAATTGAATATATTGTATTTTAACATCAGAGAACAAGGCACAATACTCAATTAATCCATTCTATGTCACCTTTAAAAAGTGAATTGTTTGAATCCTTGTTTAAATCAGAATTAAATGGTGCTAATGTTGTTGCGGATGATGCCCAAATAGCGCTTTTACAAGCTTTATTCTGAGCATGAATTTGCTCACTGCGTCTGCGCAAACGTCCGCCACATGGCTATGACAGAGGAAGCGTCCATCATGTTGCTTCAAATAACGCAATTGGCTATTTTCACTATGAGGCAGGACTTCCAGTTTCTGAACTCAGCCATTCTTGTGTTACGCTCTGCCATGCGTTCCAATGGAGGGATTTAGTAAATGATGTGTCTACCCCTTTAGTAAAGTCTCTGGTTCTACTAACCACTGGTCTTTAGTGGATGCATAGAACAGTACTTCTCTGATCAGTTTTATGAAATGAGTCTAGAATGATTCCAAAATGCATGAAAATTTAAAATCCTACCCAAAATGCTACATGACAGTTTATCACGCTATCTTTTTCTCGCTGCAGATGTCATCTTTGTTCACGATTGGATCAGCACTTGGGTATAATTTCAGGATAGACTTAATGGGTTAAGGTGAAGTGTTGGAAAATTGCATGTGTAATGGGCAAAGAGATGCTTACCAATAGGCCTAATACAAAAGAAAGCTGCTCCTATTCAAACCATAATAATGCCTTTCATGAAAATAATTAATTTAATCACAGTCTGAGGAAGAGAGATGTTTGAGTGTACTAGTTCATTCAAATCTACACCACAATGATATATCCGCCTGTATGTAAATGATCATGGCTTATATAGCCTATGGGCTATGACTACTGTTGAACTGCTCACTAAAATATTTTCATCACATTTGCATGACTTGCATTAATGACCTATTTTTGATTCCAACACAGTGAATTTCACTAAAAGGTGAAGAGTTGGCATGTCAGAGAGAGAGAGAGAGAGAGAGAGAGAGAGAGAGAGAGAGAGAGAGAAGCTGCACCATAGACATGCGGCTCCACTGAAATTGGAAGAAGACAGTACAGTATGAGGTGAAAGACAGTAGCAGAAGATGGATGGAGATGGTATAGTGATGGGGAGAGAAATATATCCATCTGGGCATGAGCAGAGAGAGAGAGAGAGAGAGAGAGAGAGAGAGAGAGAGAGAGGGGGGGGGGGGTTATTGGGAGAGAGAGAAGTGATGAAGGGAGCAATATCTCCAACATCTGTGCAGGGGAAGAGAGATGGAGAGAACTGTCAGGGGTAATATCTATACATCTGTGCATATGCAGAGAGAGAGGTGGTGTGTGTGTGGATGGGTGTGTGTGTGTGTGTGGATTGGTGGTTGATATATCCTACATCTGCAAGGATAAGTTTACATCGGGAAAGAGTCTTGCATAGTGGTCTGATGATTTAAAGAGTGTCTGACAGCTGTAAAGTTGCTGAAGAAGACACGTGTGTGTGTGCGTGTGTGTTTTTGTGTGTGAGTGTGTGTGTGTGTGTGTGTGTGAGAGAGAGAGAGAGAGAGAGAGAGAGAGGGAAACATAGTTGGTAAAAAAGGCATAAAAAGAGGTGAGGAAAACTCTGCTTTACTCAATGCACAACATTCATAATTAACCACAATTTTGTCTCATCTAATGTTCCTTGTTCATTTAAATGATAATGGAGTGTGTGTGTGTGTGTGTGTGTGTGTGTGTGTGTGTGTCTCTGTGTGTGTGTGTGTGTGTGTGTGTGTGTGTGTGTGTTTATAAACTGTTTATAAAATGTAGATAAACTGCTCTCTTTTGCTATTTTAAACATGTTCCCAACAGAGGATAAAAAAAATTGTGTGCACATTTAGGTGAAAAAATAGACTTGTGAGAAAAACAGATCCATCTTTTGTCCTCATTAGCGTGAGGAAAATGGCATGATGTCAGTCTTTCCCGTGGTTGAATGTTTGAAGTAAAAGAGGCAGTCAGTGTAAAGCCTTAACAAATGGAACACAATGCCATATGGTTCCGCTGGCCTAAGTGATCTCTTTCCGCTTTTCCTGCGTTGTTTTTCTCCTTGAGCTCTCTCTCATTGTTTAATCAACTCAATTATGTCCTTGACATCTCCACAGAAAACACTTTATCACGTGTATGACATTTGAAACTTATGTACTTATGTATTTATTTCATTATTAATTAAGTGGAGCAGTTTACCATCGTGGTGTCTCGTGGTCATTCAGTGAAGATGTCGTTGCAAACAATACAGGCATGACAATGGTACATACAGTACAGACCAAAAGTTTGGACACACCCCGTCATTCAATGCGATTCATTTATTTCCAGGACAATGTATATTGTAGATTCTCACTAAAGGCATCAAAATTATGAATGATCACATATGAAATTATGTGCTTAACAAAAAAAGTGTGAGATTATGACAAAATTTTGGACCTGAACCCGATCAAGATGGTTTGGGGTGAGCTGGACCGCAGAGTGAAGGCAAAAGAGCCAACAAGTTCTTAGCATCTCTGGGAATGAATAACTCTTCAAGACAGTTAGAAAACCATTTCAGTTGACTACCTCTTGAAGCTCATTCAAAAAATAAAAGGAGGACAAAGCAGTTATCAAAACAAAAAAGTATACTTCGATGAAACAAGAATATAAAACATGTTTTCAGTTATCTCACACTTTTTTTATTAAGTACATAATGCCACGTGTTCATTTATAAGTTTGTTTATTTTGTAGATTGTCACTGAAGGCAACAGTCATGAAAATAAAGTAAATAATTTAATGGGAAAGTGTGTCCAAACTTTTGGTCTGTACTGTACATTCATTATCGTTTTTTGTTGTTGTTTATTTCTTATGACTCTGATCTATAGTAGATAGCTGTTTCTCTGAATTCATGAAGATTTATGTATGCATGCATGCATGTATGTTTGTATATGTTGGTATGTATGGTGTCTGCAACACCAGTTTTGCTCAATTTTTTTTATTCAACAACGTGACGTTTCGGACCACTGCTCTTCATCAGGCATGATATGCCAGTATTTTTCTCTCCTGTTGGTAATGACAAAATACTTAAAATTAGTATTTACATTTTTTTTTCCTTTTTACTCCTTCTAAGCAGTCATTTCTCCTTCTATGGGGCGGTGGTGGCTCAGTTGGTAAAAGGTGCCGTTCCACAACCGTAGAGTTGCAGGTTCAAGCCCCGCTCCACCTGACCCCATCGAGGTGTCCTTGAGGAAGATACCCAACCCCAAAATTGCTCCCCGTGAGCAGGTTGGCGCCTTGGATGGTTCCCTCTGCCACCGGTGTGTGAATCTGAGGCATGCATTGTAAAGTGCTTTGAGTGCTCGTAGGAGTGGAAAAGCACTCTAGAAATGAAGTCCATTTACCATTAGTCCATTTCCTTTCCTTTGACATCCATATATATTGTTTTCTTATCATTTTTTCTCTATTTGGCCATGATTGACTAATTACTGTACAAATGCACAGATGGAGAGCAGGGCAGTGAGAGGCAGGTGGAGCTGTAATGTAAAATCAGCCCTGCTGGGAGCTTTAATGAATAGGGATTAGCAATGACTCAGTGTGAACATGTCGCCATGTGGAGTACTAGAATAGGGTCGTACAGGCTACAGTGTTTTTAATTCATCCTGCAATTCATCCTGCATCTATTATATGGATGGATCTATCTATCTATCTATCTATCTATCTATCTATCTATCTATCTATCTATCTATCTATCTATCTATCTATCTATCTATCTATCTATCTATCTATCTATCTATCTATCTATCTATCTATCTATCTATCTATCTATCTATCTATCTATCTATCTATCTATCTATCTATCTATCTATCTATCTATCGCGACTATTTCTGATGTAGATTCTTACTAAAGGCATCCAAAAGTGTGTGTGAGAGAGAGAGAGAGAGCGTGTGTTTGTGTGTGTGTATGAGTCTGTGTGAGAGAGAGAGAAAGAGAGAGAGTGTGTTTGTGTGTGTGTCTGTGAGAGAGAGAGAGAGAGAGAGAGAGAGAGAGAGAGAGAGAAAGTAAAAGAGAGAGAGAGAGAGCTCTAAATGAACAGATAATCACACGCTGGCTGTGGCCAGGCTAGAGAGAGTGCAACAGAGCCTTTGGACTGTAACACTGGCTGAGCTGAGCGCTCGCTTCACTGAATCCTGATGCTATTGATTTACTCTGTGTGTCCTGATGGCACTATTCCGCCCCGAAGTCAAAACAGCTCCTGCCATGTCCACAGATACAAAATAACACACTGGATCGATTCGGCCTCACAACTCAGCCAACACCATCTCATTTTTTAGCCTGGAGGCTATGTGTGTTATTAGTGTGTGTGTGTGTGAGTGTTTACCTGGTTTTAGCTGGGAGACTTTTTATTGCGTATGTGTGTGTGTTTGTGTGTGTGTAGCGCAGTGGTTTTAGCTGGGAGACTTTTTATTGCGTATATTTGTGCGTGTATGTGTGTGTTTACCTGGTTTTATCTGGAAGACTCTATGTTGTACGAGTGAAACTGTGAAGGAGCTTGGCTAGCATACTAGTATGGAGATTGTGGTTTCATATCCAACATGCCACTGTTGGGCAAGGCGTTTGACTCTAAGGTGTGTGTGTGTGTCTCTGTGTGTGTGTGTGTGTGTATGTGTGTGCCCTTGAGCAAGGTGTTTGACTCCAACACACCAGAGGGGATAATGTCAAGTAAATGATAATGTAACTTGCTTTAGATAAAAAATAAAAATAAAAAAAAAACATCCCCTGAATATGAAGGGTGTGTGTGTGTGTGTGTGTGTGTGTGTGTGTGTGTGTGTGTGTGTGTGTGTGTGTGTGTGTAATATTTTTCCTTTTTCTTCATGACTATGTCTAGAGGGCCATAAACCTACTCATCTATGCTGAAAAACACAGAGCCAAGGTGCTGGTTATGAAGGTGTGTGTGCATGTGTGTGTTTGTGTGTTTGTGGTATGGTTCTGAAGGGGTAGCATCATGAGCAATCTCACCCAAGTCAGCCAAAAGCCCAACCTTCCAACTCAGAGGTTGGGTCAATGGGTCATATTATGCTTTTTTCAAGCTAACAATTTTAGCTCTAATGTTCAGAACAGGCTGTTTCTCATGGAGACGTGAGTAACGGATGCCAACTAGCTAAGCTAGCTGACGGCACTATGTGTAAATCCTTACAACCCAATTCCTTGAATTTCTAACTGCTAAGTTGGAAGCCTGGGCTTTTGGCTCAGTGGTTAGAGCATCCGACGCCGGGGGTTTGTTGTAGCTGGCGGAGTGGTGGGTTTGAGACCTATGTGCGGTGCGGAGCTCGACTGGCTACACGTGCACCAGGTAACTAGACACCTGCAGCCAACACGCTGAGAATTTCCCCTGTAGCCAATGACAGGCCACCCCTAATTAGTCAATTAATCATTTTCATTGTTCTCAGCTGCAAAGTGGCTACTTGTCTCTCTTTATTTTCGCAATTATCCATTCTCATTGCCCTCAGCTGCTTAAGTGGCTGCCAATATTGTGGGACCCCACCCACCTTACCCTGTGACTTATGTAGTTAGGAAAATTCTGAGCAGGTGGTTTAAGCACACAGCAGTTGAACAGTGTAAATTGGCTATTTTAACAATTGAGGCTTTTTTTATCAAACTTAAAGTGTGTGTAGAGGCAGTATAGACCCAAGAAATTCAAATTTCAAAAGCCATAAAAAGTGATTGTCTTTAAGAAATATGACCGCTTTAAGGCAAGGGATTTGCCACAAAGTTCCGCCTACGGTAGTATCTATTACAAAGGCTAAATGGAAATGTCTTTGAATAGGCTGACGAAAAGAGAAAAGAGCATTATAGGAGGAGAGAAAATGATGAAAAACAGGGGGCATTAAATCCAAAGACACCTCTTGGCTTGACATACAAACAGTACTTATTTGTATGTTTGAGAATATTGGGGCATGTAGCCATTCTCTCACCTAACACCTCTGCTAAGGAGAATGCTAGGTATAAATGACATTTATTCATCTATCAGACACTTTTACCCAATGCGACTTACATAAAGAGGATTATTAATCAAGCTCCATTAGGAGATCCTGCACAGGTATGCTACTGTGTTAGC
>JAODXP020002605.1:20000-22500 GCA_027497455.2 Sardinella longiceps | reverse complement strand
ACACACAACACACAAACACACTCTCTAATACACACATTGTTTCTCTGTCATACATTTCTGTTTGAGTTTATCATAAACCCAAAGCCAAAGCTAAAGCATCTGATGGTAATAACACATAACACAGCTTTCACAAGAACACAGCAGCAAACACACACACACACACACACACACACACACACACACACACACACACACACTACTGTGTTCACAAGAGCACACACACACACACACACCTGGGCATCCTAGAGCATCCATGCACACACAAACACACACACTAATCTGACCTGGGACTGACACACATGTGCGTGCACACACACACACACACACACACACACACACACACACACACACACACACACACACACACACACACACACACAAACACTCATATGACTGGGGACTCAGAGAGGGAAAGAAAAGCAATAAATAAGAGCTTATCTGATGCCGCAGCGACAACAGAGCTGAAGCCAGAGGCACACACACACACACACACACACACACACATATGCATGCGAAGGAGAGAGAAGAAATCACAAGGCATGAAAATGAGGCGAGAAATTAAATTACACATACCCTACAGATAGCACTACAGAGAGCAGGAGAGGGAACGAGAGAGAGAGAGAGAGAGAGAGAGAGAGAGAGAGAGAGAGAGAGAGAGAGGAGAGAACGAGAGAGCAGAGAGAGAGAGAGAGAGAGAGAGAGAGAGAGAGAGAGAGAAAAGAGCGATAAAAAGGAACATAGAGAGAAAAGGAGAGAGAGGAGAGTCTGGAAGTGAGAAAAAAAGTACAAATTCACATTTACATTTAGTTACTCTCAAACACACACACACACACACACACACATTTACATTTAGTTAAAATGACGGAAGGGGGGGTGACAAAATGAAAAAAAAAGAACGAGTGAAAGAAACTGAGTTAATTGCGCACACACACACACACACACACACACACACACACACACAGACACACACGCACACACACACACACACACTCACACACACCAAAGCAGCACTGTGAGTGAGTATATTCATCTTCGGGAAGAGCGGGGTAGATCTGGACTCTGTAATGGAGGTTTGTGCATTAGCCTTAGCTCGTCGCTAATTTAGCTTCCACTTAAATCCCCCACTGTGGTGAAAGATGCCTACGCACAGGCAAAGTGACAGAGAAGATTTAGTGTGTGTGTGTGTGTGTGTGTGTGTGTGTGTGTGTGTGTGTGTGTGTGTGTGTGTGTGTGTGTGTGTGTGTGTGTGTGTGTGTGTGTGTGTGAGAGAGAGTGTGTGTGTGTTGTGTGTGTGTGTGTGTGGTGACAAAGAGGATAGCGAGGCGCTGTGATTGCCATGGGCGGTGGAGGGGTGTGTGTGTGTGGGTGTGTGTGTGTGGAGGGGTGGGAGGGAGAGAGATGGATCTGATCTGCTGTGTTGCTCACGAGCCGAAGGCAAGGCAGAGATTGAGTAGATAGATGGACATGTGTGTGTGTGTGTGTGTGTGCTATATGTCACCGTGTATACAGGCTGTGTTTAGAGGAGGTTTGTCTATGATTTGTGTGTGTGTGTGTGTGTGTGTGTGTGTGTGTGTGGACTGAATGTGCTAGCAAAGACTAATTCCTGGCCTACCACACAACCACACAGTATCCCCATTCTCTCAAGGGGCCAAAAGAATTTAATATGTGTGTGTGTGTGTGTGTGTGTGTGTGTGTGTGTGTGTGTGTGTGTGTGTGTGTGTGTGAGGTAAAGGGCCTGTGTCTGATGCGTCATGGAAAACAGAAATACACCTGAGGTGCGTTCTAATTCGCTAACGAGGCGAACGTTCGCAAACATAGGTGAACAGTTTTCAAATTCTTGGAAGTTTTTGGCTAACGTTAGCGAACGGTCTAAGGAGAAGTGCTCTGCTAACAGTCCTGTGTGTGTGTGTGTGGTCTGATGGGGTAGTGCTCCGCTAACAGTCCTGTATGTTGGATAGAAATAAATCCCCAAGAGCATTAAATGTTGTCAGCATGTCTAACAGCAACTTTATCTCGCTTTAGTTCCCTTCTCCGAGTAATTTCTACTCAGTTTGGCATTTTTGTTTGGCATTCAGTTTAGTCTAAAATTAACTATTTAGAACATCACTCAAAATCATTCAAATTACATTGTTTAATGCGAATATGTTTGCATTGAGCGTTCGCTTGTTAGATGAATCTGAACGCACCTCTGAATGACACATCACACCTGAATATCCCACGCCTTCGAGAACACACCTGAATATCCCACACCTTCTAGAACACACCTGAATATCCCACGCCTTCTAGAACACATCTGAATATCACACACCTTCTAGAACACACCTGAATATGTGTGTAAAAATGTTGCCTCGTGTTTATGGGAAGTGAAGGGCCCCCATGCCCTCTTTGAATATGGCCCTGATGGTTTGTACATGTACACAAAGACTCCAGGATAAGTGTGTGTGTGTGTGTGTGTGTGTGTGTGTGTGTGTGTGTGTGTGTGTGTGTGTGTGTGTGTGTG
>JAODXP020002604.1:0-30287 GCA_027497455.2 Sardinella longiceps | reverse complement strand
CAGTAATTTGCCAGCTTTTTCTCCTTGATCATAATATGCTTGTTTAGTCCACATTAAATTCCTAGCCACTCTTTCAGCTGTCAGTTTATCATATTTAGCTCTCATGGCATTTAGGTTTTGTAATTTTTTAGGATCTTGGTCATGATAGAATTCACTCTCTATTTTTTTTATTTGTTTTTCTAATGACTGTATTTCTTGTCTGTATTGCTTATTTTTGTTACTAGAGTAGCTTATAATTTCTCCCCTTATGTATACCTTGAAAGCTTCCCATCTGATACTAGCTGTAGTTTCATCCTTATTTAATTCAAAATACATGTGTATACAGTTTTCCATAAATTTAACAAAGTCTGGATCCTTCAACAAAAATGATTGTAATCTCCATCTTTTTGGACAATACCCAATCTTTCCCAATAGGACTTCCATAGACACTGCTGCATGATCACTAATTACAATGCTATTATACCAGCATTTTTTAACTTGAGGTTGTAACTCTATAGATATTAAAAAATAATCAATTCGTGAGTGAGTTTTATATGTGCTAGAGTAACATGAATATTCACGGTTGTTAGGATTACTAACCCTCCAGATGTCATATAATCTAAGGTCTTGTATATAATTATGTAATATATTTCTGGTTCTTGAATGGGAGCTGTCAGTTTGAGTAGATCTATCTAAAACTGGGTCTAGGGTACAGTTAAAGTCTCCTCCTATGATGTATAGGCCCTCCAGAGTAGACACAGTTAAGAATAGATTTTCAAAAAAGGACGGGTCATCATCATTGGGACCATATATATTAATAAGGTTTAGTTTTTGTGACATGATACTGACTTGTACTATAATGTATCTCCCATTTGGATCTCTGATGAGTTTTGTTGTCTGGAATGGTATCGATTTGTGTATAAGAGTAATAACCCCTCTAGCCTGACTACTGAGTGAAGCATGAAAGACCTGACCAGGCCATCTTTTGGTTAACCTTTGCATATCTGTTGCGGTCAGATGTGATTCTTGTATGAAAACAATCTTAGATTTTAGGTCTTTTATCCTGTTTAATACCTGTTTTAATTTAGTTATTTTCCTCAATCCCCTAACATTCCAACTTGTTATGTTAGCTATTAAACTATTTTCCTGTTTAGTCTTTTCCATTTAAATATGTCTCCAACTGGGACACTAGTAATGTAAATAAAAAGAAAGAATAAAATAAAATAAGAAAAAAGGGAAACCCTATTAGAAAGATGCAAGTTCACACACACACTCAAACACTCACACACACCAAACACTGAACCCAAAATAAACAACCCCTCACTGAACATTAGCATTTCCATTATGAAACGCCTACCCCTCCCACAGATTCAAAGTGGATTTGGAGAACGCTGATCTACAGTTTGAAGATCAACTATCAACGTGAACACACAGCCCTCCAACCATATCCAAAACCGTGTTACGTTTGCACACTGAATGCAATGAACCCTTATCAAAAATGTCACTTATTTTAAAGACTTGCTTTCAACCAGTCTTATACGAAAACGTTGAAATGAAATTACATTAATTGTAGCCTTTGAACAACACAATAGCCTACAATATAGGCTAATAGAGAAAAGGAAAATAAAACAATCCGCACCTTCAGTGTAACCTCCGCATTTGTCAGAAAGTAAATCTAAAACATCACCTGTTCTGATTTGGCTACATCTAATGTCCACCTGTTTGCACCAGACTCGCCTGAAATGTCACTCACTCTAGGATCCTCTCCTGTCGCTGCTGCTGCTTGTATTGGGATGGTTTTATAGAATTCTTCGGCTTCCTGTGGTGTTGAAAACGCACGCACCTTCCCGTTGTAGAAGATCTTAAGTCTGCAGGGATTGTGCAAAAATCCGCGGAAGGCGTTGATGTCGACAAACAACTGTATAATCGGGTGGAACCCCCGTCAGATGCGTATCGTCTCCGCGGAGAGGTCTTGAGCAAATGTAATCTTGGCCCCATCGTGCTTGACCTCTTGTTTTCTTGTCATCCGGTATACAAGTTCCTTGTCTTGGAAACTTTGGAAGCGGACCAGCACCGCTCTGTTTTGGTTTGGCTTCCTTGAGGCCAATGTGCGATGAACCCGCTCCAGTACGAATGTTTTTTCAGGTGTCAATTCCAACCATTTTGACAGCATATCCGTCATTAAGTTGAGGAGTGTTTGGTCTCCCTCTGCTCCTTCTTTTAAACCAAATATGCGCAGATTCTTTCTCCTCCCCCGGTTCTCTAGGTCATCCGTTTTTGCCTCAAGGAAAGTGATTCGCAGCTGCTTCCAAAGCTGTCTCAACTTTTTCTAGCGCCCTCTCCCTCTGGTCAATGCGAGTTTCGGCTGCTTCGACACGTGCTGTGACTGTCAAAACGTCTTGTTTCATCTCTGTCACTTTGCCCTCCAGAGCAGTCAAAGCATTTGACATTCCGGCCAGTTTTGTGTCAATATTATCCAACTTTGTCCCAAAATCCGACCGTAATGATTTTAGCTCACTTAGCACCTCCATACTAGCATGTTTCTGGCACGCTGGATGAACTCAGTTGAGAAATTTTACTTTGTCTGCGTCCACGGCCAAAAATATCCCACTGCTTAACTGCCGTCGACTTTGACATACCTCACTGCGTCTTTATGAATGGTTGTTGAAAGCTTGTAAGGGTATTTTTTAAAGAAATATAGCTCACGGTTTAGGAGCTTTTCTTCTAAGCTGCCATCTTGGTCACGTGACCTCCGGAACCCCCATGTTTTAATTGTTACTTCGCAATAAAAACGACCTTGATACTACTGCATTGCGTTAAATACCTCTTCACCCTCCTATCTACAAGCCCCATGTAACCTGGTAATATGTCCAGAAAATGAACAAATGAACTAGATGTACCGCATGGCAGTACAAAATATGACCGCCGCTCAGTTCTGCACATTCTCGCATACATATGATGCTTGTCAACTTATTTGTATCTCTCTCATGTTATAAATGTGTGTCTGCATGAGTGAGTTTGCTTTTGTGTACAAGTATAAGAGTGTGTGTGTGTGTGTGTGTGTGTGTGTGTGTGTGTGTGTACCCGTGCGCATGTGTGCTTGTGTGTATGTAGTTATATATGAGCACTATGGCAAGCCATTCAGGAAAAAAACCTTGAATATATTGAATGAAGTCCTGAATATATTGAATGAAACTCCGAATATATTGAATGAAAGAAAACCTTGAATATATTGAATGAAGTCCCGAATATATTGAATGAAACTCCGAATATATTGAATGAAGTCTCCGAATATATTGAATGAAGTCCAATACATTTGAACTCGAATATATTGAATAAAGTCCCGAATACATTGAATGAAGTCCCGAATATATTGAATGAAACTCTGAATATATTGAATGAAACCCTGAATATATTGATGAAGTCCCGAATTATTAAATGAAACTTGCCTCATCCAAGGTCAGTGCCGGTGGCCATCTTATGTGTGTCACAAGTATGGAAATGCCTGTGACCAGTCAGTACCGCGGGTTGAGTGGTTGGCAATGAATGAGTAAATGAAGCAAAAATATTAAATAAATTACAGTTTTATTAATAATTTCATTGATTGCAGCTGCAAGGTAAAATAGTTTAGTTAAGTCACAGTCAGTTATTTTGGCCGAGTAGTAATTAATCCAGCCGCGTCACCACCACCAGTGAACAGCACAGGAAGCGGCGACGATCCCACTGAAGCTAGCTGCTACGCCAACCTTCAGTGGGATCGTCGCCACTTCTAGCTGCTTCAGTGGGATCGTCGCCGCTAGCTAGCTGCTACGCTAACCTTCAGTGGGATCGTCGCCGCTAGCTAGCTGCTACGCCAACCTTCAGTGGGATCGTCGCCGCTTCCTGTGCTGTACAGGTGGTAACGCAGCTGGATTACTACTCGGCCAAAATAACTGACTGTGATTTAACTAAACTATTTTACCTTGCAGCTGCAATCAATGAAATTATTAATAAAACTATAATTTATGTAATATTTTTGCCTCATTTACTCATTCACTCCACCCAAGTGGTAGGCCTACTGCCTGGTCATGGGCATTTCCATACTGGTGACACACATAAGATGGCGGCACTGACCTCAGATGAGGCAAGTTTCATTCAATATATTCAGAGTTTCATTCAATATATTCGGGACTTCATTCAATATATTCGGGGTTTCATTCAATATATTCAAGGTTTTCTTTCATTCAATATATTCAGAGTTTCATTCAATATATTCGGGACTTCATTCAATATATTTGGAGTTTCATTCAATATATTCGGGACTTCATTCAATATATTCAAAGTTTCTTCAATATATTCAAGGTTTTTTTCCTAAACGGCTTGCCATAGAGCACATATGATGTAGGCTAAATGATCATTTGAATTTTGTAACCCAGTTACCATTCACTTAATAGCACTATCTACAGGTCAATAGTTGTACTGTCATTAAATGTACATATAAATTCATTTATTTTATAGCCCCCCATGGATGAAATTCCACAAAACTTGACATATTCCCACAAGATGTCAGGTTCATCATACACATTAAATTTGGTGCAGTTTAGAACATCTGATGTAAAGATAGGGGCAATTAAAGCAGTATAATATTGCATTTTAATTTTTTACCATAGGGGGGTGTCAAATCACAAATGACTGGTTATAAGCTAAATTGATGTGGGCTCTTGAGACCAACATTCCATAAAAAGTTCATCATCCTCAATGTCACGGGTCAGGTAGTTTTTTAGAAAAAACTGCATTTTCGGGGTTTCACGGGGGGGCCACGCAAAGATGGAAAAAGTCTAAAAAGTCCGTAAAAGTCTACAGGGGCTACATGCCCACCAAGTTTCATGTGCCCCGGTGTTACGGTGTCCCGGGAATCGTTGACCAAAAATTCAGGAAGTAGATGACGGGAGAAAAAAAAAAAAGAAAAAAAACTTTGACAATCATTATATGACCGCTACGCAGCGGCGGTCATAATTATGATAAAAAATGGTGGTACTGAACATTAAAGGAGCAGTATGCAATGTGAAATTTTAAATGTATTCCAAATGATCAAATAATAATATAAAATGGATGTCACCAAACATGATGGAATCATGTTTATTTTAAACACTGATATCACTGACAGTATTTGAATAGCTAAGTTGCTGTCCACATGTAGTATTGTCTTTTCAAGTATTGTTTGGCCTCTTTATGACCATCGAAAAAAAGAACAAAAATATTTTTAGTGGGCCTGTGTTGTAGGCCCTATGATATGTATGGATGTACGGAGCATATAGCAACAGACTCCACTCCCCAGACATCCCAACCTGCCAAACCCCATTTCATGGCGGAAGGATCCCTGCAACAAAGATAAAAATTGAGGCAGGGTAAATTCTCATTTTTCATCTGAGCCCTGACTCAGTGGGCTATCATTAAAAACACCCTTCACTATAATCCCAAATTGGATTAACAAAATATTTCATACCTCAAAAGAGACTATCCCAGCAAACACGGAACGTTATGGGAACCTTAACTAACGTTCCCTCCTGGTTCTCCTATGGTTATTTTAAGAACGTTATCCTATTTGTGGTTCGGAAAACATTCATTGTATTTAAATTACAATCTGATAGATATTATGTGTAAATTATCATTAAACAACTTGATTTTGACTGTTTATGATAATAGATTTAGACTATCTTAATTTTATGACTCGCAATTAGTTATGTATCAGAGCCAAGTGTTTTTTTCCCTCACAATGTAAATAATGCCGTGGTACAGCGGTAACGTATCTGCCTGCAACGCGGGATACCGGAACGCGTACATTAGACTATTATTGTGTTTATTATTCATATTTTTCTCACAAAATGTCACGTTAGGATAACGTTGCGGGAACATTCGCCTAACCAGAAATGCAAACCAACAGCTAACGTTCTAGTTCCATTTAAAAAACTTTCCTGGTGCCCCTTCAGACAACCTACTTTCAGGGAACGTTCTCATACCTGAAAGAAAATCTTCCAGGAACCAAAAATTTTTACTTGGGTGTACTACTTTTACTGAACAGCCTGCTAAAACATGACTGTCAACTTGAAACATGAACAGCTTTTCAAACAGTTTAAAATGTCTTTTCACACCGACTAGCATGCTAAGTCCACAGAAGGTGGATTTAGCATGATAGCATGCACTTTCTCTTGAAACATGACTAAAACTCATTTTGTCGACAACTCGCTAAAGGGCAATTTAAAAATGTGTACAGTATAACATCCAGATAACTTAAAATTTCACAGGGCTTAAATTGCTAGAATATGTTTACGGTATGCTTTGAATGGTCTGAGGTAGCGTTAGCTCCTTGTTTGGTGTCTTCACCTAGACTAGCACTTGAACTTCTCCAGTACAAAACCAAATGTTTTGCGCTCATGAGCTACTTAAACATTTACTGTGAAAATGACATGAGAAAATGAAATGACAATCTTACCAGACAAAGCAGGTTCAAAGCTAAACTCCTGACAAAGGTAAGAAGAAAACACTTTAGCTGTGCGTTTCTGCTCTTCTGACTGACGGCATCAGTCCTCCCAGGATTTCGCTGCCTTTTTTGTGATAGTTGCGATCAAAAATGCTTGATTTCATGGTAGGTTTTCTGAAAAGTTGTGGCAGAAGTTGCGCTTTATAATTTGCTTTATACTCATATTTTTTTTAATTAAACTTTATAATACATTAATAAATAAATAAATAGATAAATAAATACATCAATAAATTATCTTTCGTTAAGAAGTTGGGACATGATGCGGGCACGTATCCCCCGGCACCGTTCACATTCAAAGTCCTCCTCCTCAGTGGCGAAGCTGCTCCACTGCTCACACACACAGTGGTACCATTCATTACAAAGGGGGCAGAACACCCACAGCAAAATGCTGTCCCCTCCTGGTGGATTCGGTTTCTTGCACTTTCCACAGACTTCTATTAGAATAAAACATACAGAAGAGGGCGAGGAGGCGGCTTGGCTTGATGGCTTTCCTGTCCAAGGGGAAGATGCCGCACTCCTTAAATCCCGCCTGCACCGCTGGTACGGGTGGCGGAACACTTTGGCAAATTCAGTCTGGTTTACAATGTATGAGTTTTTGAAGTGGCAGAGATTACCAGCCACCCTGCCAAACTCTGCCTTTAGGGGGCCAAAGTATCCCACGTCCAGGGGCTGCAGGACATGAGAGGTGTGCGGCGGGAGATAATGCAGCACGACACCTGCCCCCTTAGACGCCTCGACCACTGCTGGAGACAGGTGTGACTTGTGGCCATCAAAAAGGAGCAGCAGAGGGCGCTTTGGACGGGCATGCTGGACAAAGTGGTGGAACCACCGTAAGAACAACTCGCTGTCTATGTACCCCGGCAGCGATTTTCCATAGAGGGCGTTGGGCGGCCCTCCTTCTGTGTATCGGCTCTCCGGGGAAATGCTTTGCATAGATGATGAGGGGTGGAACGTCCTCCCCAGCTGCATTGAAGCAGGCCAATACAGAGATGTGGTCTCGTGATCCAGGGGCCTGTAGAAAAGGGTGTTTGGTTCCCTTGGCTGCGACGACCTTGCCCCTGCTCTTGGACATGTCAAACCCTGTCTCATCACAGGACCTCTGCCAATCAATGCTCATACTCATGCTCAGTATTGCTGCGTGCCGCCTCTTGAAAAGATACCCAGTGGTGGCCGCTGGTCTTGTGAGCTGTTCCTCTTCCACCACACCGCCGATGCATAGGCCATTAGCCTGGCCTTCGGTGAGCGGGAACCCATGGTCTGCACAGTACAGGCAATACTCAACGAGGGCTAGCTCATCAGCGTCGGAAAGCTTTTGTTTGGGGCCTGTACGGCAGCCATGGGTAACTCGCCCACTTACCCTGTCCCTGAGTGTGTTGCGGGGTACGTTGAAAATACGGCATGCCAGGCATACCAGCAGCCACCTCCTCCATTGCCCGCACCATGTCCTCATCCGCCCACTGCCTCTTTTTCTGTGCCATGTTCTAAAGAGTTGAATTGCCAAAAAATATATTGTCTCTATATGTTTATTTAGTATTATTATAGTTATTCTTCTTCTTCTTCTTCTTCTTCTTATTATTATTATTATCATCATCATCATCATCATCATTAGGCTATTTTTAATATTATTATTGTTGCCTGCGTAATATTATATGTACCTGCGTTTCGGTATACTGCATTACAACATCGCTCTCAACAGTATTATATACTATTTGTTCGTCTTACCGGGTCGAAATCAATATTTATACTCCCAGTGGGTGGAGGTTAACGGCTTTTTTGACGTTCGTTGGTAACGTAATGAATATTAAGTGTCACGTACACGCACACGCAGAATTAGGGGCGGGGCAGAAATAGGTGTTCGTAGTAAGTGGGATAACTTGTGATTTTGGAATCCACACGCGCGTGCACTTGGATGGAGAAGGAGAGACGCGCCCAACGGAAGAGAGCTCATTCAGTCCAACACGTAATTTAAGGTTAACACTTGCCTCATAACATAAACGTAACGTAAATGGCAATAGCCTAAATGATCAGGAATATTGTGATTAGGGCTGTTTTGTTGGTAAGTAACCTTTGCACCGCTAAACTAGGAGCAGGATAAAAGCTCTGCACCCGTTGAGTCTTTCACTCGCGAGTGATTAGTGATATTTCGAGAAACATTCCAGAGAGTTGCGGGAAAGGTGCGGTGATTCATCAAAATTGCATGGCCGCGATGAAACGGCGGGGATTGGTTGAAGTTGTATTGAAGTTGCAAATTGCAACATCGCGAAATCCTGGAGGGTCTGTCCACCTGAGAGCGATTAAAGGACCTGCTTACTCAGGTTACTTCTGTATGGCAAGTTTTAGACCTTGTCTATGCAAGTTTGGCATGTTACTTATGTCTCTCAAGTAAGCACAACTAATCAGGTAATGTATACTAGTGATGCTGTAGTATGGTCTACAGTTATTTTTTACAGTGTATGATTTACAGCGTGGTTGCCGATGACAAGTGAGGATTCGATCCGAACGCCAGGTTGAGTTAACCTAGCGGGTTCCTTGACGGTGGCTGGGGAGCTAGCAGTGTGTGACCCGAGAGGCTACCCGTGCCTCTCCGAACCCATCGCCCTGATGACTCCCTACAGACAGCCTCTCCGCAACAGATTCCAGGTCAGCTTCAACAGCCACCTGTCCAAGGCCAGGGTCGTTGTGGAGAGGTCCTTTGGGATAATGAAGACCAGGTCGGAGGGCCATCTTTCTGAAGGCACTGGAGGTAGACATCCTCAATGTGCCGGAGGTTGTCACCTGCTGTATCATCCTGCACAATATTTGCCTGAGCCAGAGGATGTGGACGATGCAGCAGACCACCCAGGGCACACTCCAGGAGCCATCTGTGGTGCAGAGGACAAGAACAGAATGGCCACACGTTGTTATGCTTCTGACCATGACTATTTGTAAATACTTGTAAATGGGCGATTCCGCCGAATCGGTGCCTTTTCAGTCCCAAGGGCCTTGGGTATATTTTCAGACACCTTTTCTCCCCCAAAGTCAGATTTTATTGTTAACTAAGTATTTCTGCACATGTACTTACTTTCAAATTCCAGATACATGATTTAGAACTTTCATAAAACCATCCTAAAACACTGAAATACAGCATTTTCGCACTGTCCCCAGCACTGAAATCTAAATTTCAACTTCAAATATCTTGGCCAAAATCACTCTTGTATCTTCTTTTGTTTCTTCTCTTGTACAATTGAATGTCCCAACTAAGTCTCTAAATGATTTTTTCATAATATATTTTATTTATTATTATTTTAAATACACATTTTTGCCGCGTCCCCAGGTTTTGACTCATTCCTGTTACCCTAACATATTTTACCTCCTGACAAATTGGAGTAATCAGCAATCACTAAATTCAGTTCTCAATTAGATCACCTAAGCCTTCTGAAGGCCATGGGAAGGTCAAAAATTGACTCTTTCCTTTTGTTTACTGCATATCTTATGAAGTTATACAGCTGACTGAATTCGTCAATCTAAAATTTCATTCCTGTTACTCAAATTATTTTTATTGAGAAACCAATAACATAAAAAATATCAAATTATATTAAAGCCTTAGAGTGTGTTCAATGTCCCCATAAAGTTAGAATAGACCTCAGTTTGACATTTTTAATGTATTTGCATATTATATGCCAAATTCTCATTGCTGTTACTTTATTTGCTGTTACTTTTTAAAGGATTCGCTCCATTGAAAAACCATTCAAAAATTTTTTTGGGACTCATGAGATTGACCAATGCACTTTTTGTATACTTCAACATGTGTGGTTGCTAGATTTTGAGTAAAAAATGCCAAAAAATGAAGTTCATTTTTGAGGTTTTTTACCTAGGAAATGGCACCCATTCGGCGGAATCACCCTTATATCCTTAAAGGGGTGGTTCAGAATTTTCGATGTTAAACCTCATTTCCAAGTAAGCCTGAGTGATATCTGTCATTGGAGACCGTTTTCAACTCATTTCATCCAGTCCTTCTATCAGCTGAGTTCGCTGGTGCTAGGCTAACGCAAGTGAGTGGACTGTGCTAGCCTGGCAATAAAAGACAGTCTTACCCACTCTGCAGTCTCCCTTAGGCAAGTGAATATATATGCCAGGCCATCGATGTGTAAGTCCAAGCTGATACAATCAACTCTGAAGTACAACTACCCTTGAAAAGTGTTATATTTTGCCTACATTGTTCCCTGTTTGTCGCAAGGTGTGCAAGGCAGCGAATTGATATTACCTCGGCTACCTAGCCTGTTTTGCCTTATCCCACTAACGTTAGCTCTGTCTATCGTCATATTAGTCAAACAACTAACCTGAGCAAGGTAATATTCCGCTGCTGCTGAGAAAGTAGTCCCTCAAAATGTAATGTTATCATGGCGATTCAAGGGTAGTTTTTCTTTTACGATGTTTTTTTAATCAACACCGATTACCTTGTATATTAATGTATTTGCCTAAAGGAGACTGCAGAGTGGGTAAGACTGTTTTTATTGCCAGGCTAGCACTGTCCACTCACTTGCGTTAGCCTAGCACCAGCGAACTCAGCTGATAGAAGGACTGGATGAAATGAGTTGAAAACGGTCTCCAATGACAGATATCACTCAGGCTTACTTGGAAATGAGGTTTAACATCGAAAATTCTGAACCACCCCTTTAACCACATCAGAATGTGTTTGTGAAGCTACACCAACACTATGTTAACACCACAGTAACTGTACGTTCAGACCGCCAGCGATAAATTGCAAAGACACCCAAGAAACGTCGCTTGAGCACAGCAACCAAAATGGCAAATTTGCCCATGACATCACCACGAATCACTACTGTTATAGTAGTACATGTAAAAGGTCTAGCTTAAATGGGTGGTATTTAAAATACAGTTACTTTGTAAAAATCAAGGGATTACTCAGCGGCATTTTACAGTTTCTCGTGTTTAGCCAACCCTTCTCTAATTTGGGTAATTCCCCGCATTGTCGGAAACTAAGACAAACAAAGCGCAATAATAGCTATTAAACATCCTGCTAACGATGACGTCAGTAACACAACTGCACCTAGCAAATGAAATGCACCCCACTCAGCAGCAAGACAGATATGCCTGTTACATATAATCATAAGCAAGTAGGCCTAGGACTAAATAATAAAGCTGGCACAATTCAAAATAAAATTAGCTAAATAACATTTACGCATTCTGTCCATAGATTGAAAACGTGTGTTTATAGAAATCTCCACTTTGCCTGGAGTTCTTGAAAGTAGCCCATTTCAGTGGCAGAAACCTCCAAATTAAGTTCATGTTTGGGAAAATGCTATTTGGTTTTGCTCGGTCCTGTTAATGCAGAAGGAAACAAACTTTAAGCTCATCTAATTAATAATAATAAAAAAAAAAAGCGTTGTTTCCTGATCTCAAAATCTGAAGCCAGCTAGTGGCCGAGGCCATACTGCCCATGTAACCCCTTTAGGATAACTCGTCCTTGATTATGATAACAAACCCTAATATCTCATCTACTGCGAACGTATGTATTGGAGACTGGGGCTAAACAGCCAATTTGTTGATAAAAACAAACAAGAATTTGCAGGATGTGATTGCTACATTCATGTAGTTGTAAAAAAAGCATAACATTAAGCTGAACATAGGCCTACTTTAAGAGTAAAACCCTTTTCAACATGAGTCTGTCTGACAACTAAATAAGCATTTAATACATGCTTGGATCGGCTGGTATCGTTATCGGCAGATACTAAAAGCTACAATATCGGTATCGGATCAGAAGTGCAAAAAGCTGGATCGGGACATCCCTAGTTAGTTAAGGGGGGGGGGGGGGGCTGAGGTGGGTGATTGTGTAGTAGTGCAGACGCGTCATTTGACCTGGCCATTCAATTCGAGGCTGAAGCCCTGTCAAGTTCGGAGTCGGTGAAAACCGCTACAAAATACATTCTGACACGCATGCAATAATTTTGCTGCAAATTCCACGTCTTTCAGATGCATATGCCTGTAGTGCATCGCAATGCTAACGTTTGCAGACCTTGTTTTTATCCATAAGAAAAGTTGGGCCGTCTCATCTGCTGTTAAACACACTGGCTTCAAACCTTTCCCATGGGAAGAGTTCGCAACAGTGAAACATCGTTTAAGCTGATCCGATAGTTCGGGCATTCACATATCTCTCAGACATCTCTCACATATATCTCTGCATATTGTTCCATTCATTCATAGTTCCATTTCTTCCTGTTCATGCACGCGCGGACCAGGTTTCAGGCAGTGCATTTAGGCGACCTTGCTTAGTAAGATCCCCGGACTTTTTTTTTTTTTTTTAACGCATTGGCCCAGCCTATATATGGAAGCCCATTACCGCCAGTAAAAAAAATAGTGGTCAGAAAAAAATCCAAATTATGAGATAAAAAGTCACAATTTTGAGATTAAAAGTCTAAATTTTGGGAAATGAAGTCTAAATTTTGATATTTCAAAGTATTAGAAACAAGTGACAAATAGCATTTATTCATCAAGTTGAATTTAATTCAGTGACAAGTTATGATAGTGCCTTAAGTATGGCTGTACTGCAAGTAGCCTAATTGGTACAATGTCAGATGTCAAATTGGGCTACTTAATGACTTCAGAAGTCAATAGCCTTGGGGCAAAGGTTTCTTGTTGATAATCTATTGCTGTTTAAAACCTCAAAATTAAGTTTTATCCCACTACCTGATTAATTGTTGAAATAATCAACAGAATAGGCTACTCGATTCCAAAAATATATATATGATGGCATTAACTAGCTTACATCATTTATGTAAGTTATAAAATTTAAGATTTTGTAAGTTAAGATTTTGCCCCCTGTCGGGCGACGCCCCCTCCCCCTGGTGATCTACCCACCCTGGCGTTGATCATCACTCACCAGGGCAACGCCCCCTCCCCCCTGGTCAATCTCACTCCTTTTTGACCATACCTCTGTTTGCATCCCTGAATGTGATTACTGTATATCCTAATGGTTTGATGCTTTCTAACATGATTGTTCTTTCGTTATTGTATGCTGGACAGACTAATAAAACATGTTCTACAGTTTTTCTTTGATTGCATGTAGTGCATAGCCTGACATAGCCCGACCATAATACTGCTGTTCATCCGTATTCATGCTCTGGAGGTTCTTTAACCTGACGCGATTATACTGCGGGGGGAGGGCATTCACTTCTGGTTTGAAATGATTGAACAGCTCGTCTAATCAGCTTCGCTTATTGGCCGGTAGACTCTCTACCGATGTAAACACGCCCCAGATACCATGAATGTTCATACGTACCATGATACGTATGAACATTCGTATTATGGGCGGGCTATGTCAGGCTATGTAGTGCACAGTTCGGTATCATGTTTCCCTAGGATGTTAAGGTTGTGATTAAGGCTAGTGTGACCTATTCTCAGCCTTGTCACTACTTGAAAAGGAGTGTAGTGAGAAGGGGGGTGCTGGCTTGAGACCAGTGGGGGTGTCGGTGAGAACACCAATGAGTTCCAGTCAGGTTACCAGTTCAGTTTGTTTATTCCAGTTACAATATCCATGATAGAGGAGATGAATGCTTGAAGAGATGTGTGTGAATTGCGTGTATGGGTGTGTGTGTGTGTGTGTAACTGGTGTGTGTGTGTGTGTGTGTGTTACAGGGATGTGTGTGTTGCAGGGATGTGTGGCAGGAGTGTGTGGTCTCTAGGGAGGGAGGGAAATGGAAAAGGCAAACAATTAGCCCCATGTCACAACCAGCCGATATAAAACATAATAAAGCACATGTGCTGTGCTTTGTGTTTAGCCTATCACATGGCCCATAAATAATACTAGAGTTCAGTAACACATAAATACTAGGGATGTTACCTGTGGCACCAACTGTTCAAAGCTTGCGTCGAAAATATGAACTACTGCGAGGGAACACACTGCTACGGCGCTTAGTTCAGTCATTGACAGTCACGTGACCAGTGACGTAGAGCGCATCATTCACCCCACCAAAACGTCACTGCTTTGAAAACTGGTTCAAACCTTTAAAGCCGCCGAAATCGGGGCGCGCACTTGTGGGTTGTTGAGGTGTTCAGATTCTGGAGAGTTTACTCGTCGTTTATCAAAGACAAAAAACATGGAACCTGTTGCAAAAAGAGGGTGTTCAGAAATGTGGGAGCATTTCAATTTGATTTCTCCCAACAAGGTTGACAATAGGCCATGACATCTTTTTAATTATGCTACTTGGAATAATGTATTTGGGTGCGCGCCCAGTCAATGCGGATCTCCGTTTTAAGAGGTTACTGTGTATTTTAGACAAAAAATGATTGGCAAAGCTAATGTTCTTCCTTTCCACATCAACCTCAACAAGTGCATTTTAACTGTTGGCTATTACAAAGTTTAATAGACTGTATGCGCTCTATCCAGACGATAAATGCGGCACGCACAGATAACCAGTGGTCCGTTGTGCGCGCTAATGTGCCAAGTGCATTTCCGTGTCCAACAATGAAAGCATTTGAAGGGTTTTGCTGGTGTACTCACTTTAAATGTTACAGGGACTTTTGGCGTCGTCAACAACGCGTGTAGTTGTAGGCTTGTTATGCGGTTTGTGTGTTATGGAGTTTGTAAGCTTCAAGACACATGCTGTGTTCTTTTACCGGTCCTCTAGAAACTGATCAAAAGTTTATTCACTCGCAGAAAACAGGGCTTGTGACGCTGGTAACCGTTTGCGCTGCAGTAGTCTGTGCTCTGGGGATTATGTTTCTTATATTACGTCATGTTGACATATTGAGCCTATATGGTTTTCTGAAGTAGTTATCATAGGAAGACTGTTGAGCTTTTTCATGAAAATAATATTAATCATACCCTATCATCTCTTCTATTTTAGGTGCAGTGTCTAATTTGTGACAAACAGCTGGCCTATAACAATAATACATCGTCCATGGTTAGAAACTTTAGAGCTAAACATGAGAATGAGTCTGCCAGAGCTGCTGCAAGCTCCCAGGGTGAATGGTTACTGTTTGTTAATGCATGGTCTTCACTATTCATGTGTGTTTTAATACAGTACTACATTTCTAGCCATAAGGGCTACTGTTCTAATTTTTGTTGTTGTTGTTGTTGTTGTGTTGCAGGCAACCGAAAGGAACAAATCGATGAGGCCTTGGTGGACATGGTTATTAAAGACACACAGCCATTTAGTATAGTTGAGGATTGTGGATTCAGGAGCTTTGTACGCCTCCTAGATCCATTGTATGTCCTGCCATCAAGGCAAGCTTTGAAGGCCATGGTCGAGGCAAGATACCAGAAAGAGAAGGAAAAGGCCAAGGCCCTCATTCAGAAGGCCAGCGGGGTAAGCATCACATCAGACATGTGGACCTCTGTTCACATGGATGCTTACCTCGCAATAACGTGTCATTTTATTAATGAAAATGACGAATTGAATTCAATTTTATTGACACTTTCCGGAAAGACATACAGCTGGAAATTCTCTCACCACTGAAAGAGGCGACAGTGGAACTTTCGGCGGAGAAGACTGTGTCGGGATCTAAAATCATTCCCCTTATTCGAATGCTGAGACACACAATCGCTTCTAAGCAGAGGCAGGCCAACGGGGAAATGGCAGGCAAGCTGTGTTCTAACCTTCTGCAACTCATGGGTGAGAAACTCATCCATTATGAGACTGCAAGCCAGCACTCCATGGCCACTCTGCTGGACCCCGGATTTAAAGTGATGGGGTTTTGTAGTGCAGCAAATGCTGTAAAAAGATGTCAATCTTAACTCACACAGTGGCAACAGCGCCCCCTCTACGTCCCCTCAGTTCAGATGCCAAGGCACAGAAAACACAGCCAGACAGAAATAGTAATATAAATGTACACTTTATTATTACATCACAGAATAAATATTAAACATCATAAAAAATAGCAATAAATAGCCATATAGTAAGTAAAGTCCATTCCATGTCCTGTATGCCTAAGCCAAGTCCAACTAAAGTCCCATGAAAGACATGAGCAGTGAACAGTTCATTTGGAGGAGGAAGAACCAAGCCTGACGCCTGTGCCGCTCCAGACGCACTCGAACGTGCCCTCTGACACGTCTCCTCTCTCAACCCGGAAGTAGCGGCTACGCCGATCCAGCACAACAACGCTGCAGGCAGAAGAGCAAGCAGAGCAGTCAGGAACCACAGAGAGGATACAATATCGCCAAACTCACGCACACTAGGAGGGCTCACTTTCCTTTACAAGCAGCTAGAGAGCGTTGATTCGTCAATCGTCTTGATCCGTTCCTCGTCGGGCAAAACACCACGAAACCTTTTCGTCTGGATTCGGATAGGAAACAACACAAGCTATAAGGCGGCTAGCACGTCCACTGCACTCGCGTACACTCAGCACACACACGCACACTCACACACACAGGGGGGCTTACGTTCCTTTACGAGCTGGATTGTGAGCGTTGAAAGTTCGTTCGTCCCCGGTCCGTCACGGCTCCGATGGCAGGCTACACGTCGCTTCCCCCGTTGTGTAGCAGTGCGAGGCTCCCGTTCTCTAGGAGCAGTCAGCTTAAATATCCCCGTTGATTAGTCCCAGGGGCCGGGTTTGTAAATGAATAATGGCTTTCAGCTGGGAGGTCAGAAGTGGCTCACACAGGATAGGACAAAGTCAGTGATGGGGTTTTAGGGCAATGAGTAGTAATCACGGCATGTCATAAGCATAACAGTAACACCAAACACAGCAAACACACATGTATATATGAGAAACCACACGGTACAATACAATACTAATAAAGCAGAAAAACACCACATACTGCTACCCATAAAGCTACAATAAGACTCTCAACCCTGCATTCCCCAATCCATGCATTTCCCCCTCCCCGTGATTAAGCCCAGTCTGACATTTACCCCCCGGCTGTTTCTGTAGTCGTCCCGACTACCCCGGACTATACCTGATCGGCTGGACCCCTTTATTGCTACGTTCTGACCTACGGGATTGGGGTAACTCCACCGGGTCCTGGGATGCCTCCGCCCCCAACTGCACCTCCTCATCCATCACAGGGGGTTGTGGGCTGGGGACTCTAGGGGCCATCGCTTCCGTCTCCGTCTGCACCCCAGGGGGCCGACTGCCTGGTGACACTGGCATTCCATTGGTCCGGTTCTGGCGGCCATAGAAGATGAGAGGCCAGTAGGTCCTGTCCTGCGTTCCAGAGTCCACTCGATCTTCTGCGGGGGCCTCGAGAGAGTTCTCCTGTTCAGAACAAATGGACACAGGACACGTACGGAGGTTATTACGATGGGCAGTTCTGGTAGGGCCCTCCTTACCTTCAGGTCGGATGACGTAGACTGGGCCATCTGGTTTCACTCGGTGATCCACAACAAATGGGGTCGGGAGCCACCTCGTCGCCAATTTCCCTTGTCCTCGGCGACGGAAATGTCTCAGCAGTACCCGCTCTCCAGGGAGGAGATCTATGGCCTTGCCCCGCTGCTTGCGTCGTTCCTGATCCCTCTCTTGCTGGCCTTGCGTACGGTTCCTGGCTAAGGTCCAGGCTTGACTCAGGGTAGAGTGGTGATGTCTTACCCAACCATTAAGGGAGTGGACTTGGGTGTTGCTGGGGACATCTTGTATCCAGTCCATCGGTAGTCTGGCGTGGCGTCCGAATACCATGAAGTGGGGTGTCAATCCCGTGGTACTATGAACTGTGTTGTTGTATGCTTGTAGTAACGCAGGCAATTTGGTAGGCCAATGGCTCTTCTCCTCCTCCGTTAGGGTGCCCAGCATGCCCAACAGGGTCTGGTTAAAACGTTCGCAGGCACCATTCCCCTGCGGGTGATAAGGGGTGGTGCGACTTCGGGAGCCCCCATACAGCTGGCATAGTTGTTGAAAAAGTGCAGACTCGAATGCAGCCCCCCTATCCGAATGAATCCTCTCAGGACATCCAAACACCTGGAAGAGGTGGGTCCAGACTGCTTTGGCAGTGGTGGCGGCTGACTGGTCCCGGGTAGGAACAGCAACGGCATATTTGGAGAAAAGGTCAGTCATAACTAAAATGTATGGATAGACATCGCCCGGCCGATTCAGTGAGAGGTAGTCAATGCCTACAATCTGAAAAGGGAAACTGGTATGGATGGGCACCATAGGTGCCCTTACCTCCGGTCCGGTCTTATTAAGGAGACATTGGGGGCACTCAGCACCCCAAGTCCCTCCATCATTTGCCATCCCAGGCCAGAAGAACCTCTTCCTCAGGGTGGCCGTAACCTTCTCATGGTTCAGGTGGCCAGCCTGCTGGTGAAATTCTTCCCAGAGAGGTCGGGCCTCCTCCCGAGGCACCAGTAATTGATGGTAGACCAGCCCAGTTCCAGGCTCTTGGTGGCGACGCCGCAGAACTCCTCCTTGAACTTCTAAGCGATCCCACTCACGCACCCACCTTCGGAGCCATTTTTGCCCTTCACCCTGCAGGTCTTGGGGGAGGGCTTCCGGTGTTGCTCCAGCCACCTGGTTAGCTGACGCAGATCTGGGTCATGCTGCTGGCGTTCTCTCCAACCGCTGGTTTCCCCAGCTGTCTGTTCCTCCGCCTCTCCTGCAGCAGCTTGTACCATTGCCACCACTGGTTGTTCCCCTGGCAGGCGAGAGAGAATGTCAGCATTAATGTTGGTACGCCCAGGTCGATACTTGATAGTATAGTTAAAATTAGCTAACTGGGCAACCCAGCGTTGCTCTACTGCTCCTAACCGTGCGGACTCCAGGTGTACTAGGGGATTGTTATCCGTGAAAACCTCTATCTCCATACCCCAGAGGTAATCTTTAAATTTTTCAGTAATGGCCCATTTCATGGCCAAAAGTTCCAATTTAAAGGAACTATAATTTTGATCGTTCTTTTCCGCTGCTTGGAGGCTACGGCTAGCATAGGCGACCACTTTCTCCTGGCCCTCCTGGACCTGTGCTAGAACCGCTCCCAATCCCTCCAGGCTGGCATCTGTGTATAAACGAAAAGGAAGGTTAAAATCAGCAAAAGTGAGGATGGGGGAACTCACCAAGGCATCCTTCAACTTCCTAAAGGCCTGTTCGCATTCCTCAGTCCAGTTAATCGAAGCGTTCTTGCTGCCATGGGAACTTCCTTGCAGCAGTTGATGTAATGGCCGCGCTACTTTAGAAAAGTCTTTAACAAAACGGCGGTAGTATCCTACAAAGCCAAGAAAGGACCGCACTTGCCGCACTGTACGAGGAGCTTCCCATTGCTGCACTACTGCCACCTTCGCTGGGTCGGCCGCCACTCCATCCTGGCTAACAACGTGCCCTAGGTACACCACCTTCCGCTGGAACAACGCGCACTTCTTCGGTTGCAGTTTCAGGCCCATCTCCATCAGTCGACTGAAGACTCTTTCTAAGTCCTGCATGTGTGTTTGGAAGTCTGGGGAGTACACAATCACATCATCTAAATAAATCAACAAGGAGTCGTTTACCATGCTCCCCAGACAGCGCTGCATCAGCCGCTGGAAAGTTGCTGGTGCATTGCATAATCCGAACGGCATGCGTTCGAATTCGTAGAGTCCCATTGGCGTGGTGAAGGCGGTCTTCTCCCGATCACCCGGATCCATCTCGACCTGCCAGTAACCACTGGCCAGGTCCAGGGTGGAAAACCACTGGGCCTTCTGCAAGCCAGTCAGGGATTCTTCGATTCGGGGGAGTGGATAGGCGTCCCGGTGGGTCACGGCGTTCAACTTGCGATAGTCAACGCAGAAACGCCATGACCCATCCTTCTTCCTGACCAACACAATGGGTGCGGCCCACGGGCTGGCACTCTCTCGAATCACCCCGGTGTCAAGCATACCCTTGAGGAGACTCCGGAGTTCAGGGTATAAACTGGGGGGAACCGGTCGATATCTTTCCCGGCTCGGAGGTGCCCCTCCAGTGTGGATCTGGTGCTGCACTACCCCCGTGCGCCCAAAATCTTCGTCATGGGCCGCGAATACCGGCTTCCAACGTTCCAACATGGCTGTCAGCTGATGCTGCTGTGCAGGGGTAAGGCCATCACCTTGAATGGAGAGGACCGGGTGCGGGTCTTCTGGGCCTGTGGAGACTTTCCCTACCGTCACCTCAATGGTCTCCGAATCCGCAGGTTTCAGTGACAGCTCCTGTTGCCCTAGAACTTCTGTAGCGGACACCTCGGAGAGTCCTGCCAGGGCGGTGCGTGGCGGTATCCCAATGGCATAGGGATTAGGGTTGCAGAGCCGGATCGGGACCTGCCCTCCACTGCTGAGGACCAAAGCCCGAGCCACTTGCCACTCCTCTCCATGTTCAGGCAGGGGCTCCACCAGCAGCAAGCAGTCCGCAGGGATGGGCCCTCCCACCACGTGCCCCCATACTAGCACTTCTGCCTCTGCCGGTATGATCTGTGGGCCTCGCTTTGGGAGCTTGACTGTGCCTTGGAACGGTGGAGATGGAACTTCGCTAGCTGCTCTTCTGCACACAGCAAAAGCCTTTTCCCACTCCTTTCCTGCAGTGGGAGACATTTGGATCCGGAACACAGCCTCTCCAGGGTGAGTGCCACTCATGAGTTCCTGCCAACACTCAGTGATGACATTCATCCCAAGAATAGCGCGCTCAGCCCCTAAACACTCATCTTGGACAATTACAACACCTTTTTGAGGGATCACAATACCCCCTACCTTAAAATCAAGTAAAGCATATCCAATGTAGGGTATCTGCAACCCATTCGCCGCCTTCAACCTCAGCCATTCTGCCTCCTCCGTGGTGTGAATTGGAGTATGCCCCAGTCGCTGCTTAAACATGCTCTCGCTGAATAAGGTAACTTGTGACCCTGTATCGAGGAGACAGTTAATTAGTTGGCCATTAACTTCAATTTCGACACCAGGGCACTCACCGACCAGGGCAGGCTTCCCAGGGGTAGTTGCAGGGGCCATCATCGCCCCCACCGCCCGGCCCTTGGCGGCAGGGGGTTCTGAAAACCCGGCTGACGCTGGCGCTGAGGGCAGTGGCGTTGCATGTGCCCTGCTACCCCACAGTCCCGGCAAATGGGGCGTCCCTGTTCGTCCCAGCGGTAGGCGGGTGGTCCTCTGGATGGCCCATCCCCTGTAGACACAGTTGTGGACTCGTGCACTGACCTGGGTTGAGAGTGCTCACTCGTGGCAGTGGTCATAAGGCCTGGTGTTGGTTGACGGCGCAGTTCCTCCAACAGCTGGGTCCCCAAAGCCTTGACCTGGTCTGCTACCGTCTGTTGTAGCTCTCGCCGTAGACTCTCTCTCCATTCGTCCATCGGCCTCTCCTCCCTCTTTGGTCGGTTGCTGGCCGCACCTGAGGATACAGAATTAAGTTGCACCACATTTGCAGTCACCATATCTGAAGACTCACCCAATTCTTCCTCCAGGGCTCTAGCTTCTGCTGCAATCACTTTAAAGCTTTGATGTGGTTGGCGCCGCAAGTGTCGTTGCAACTCCATCCTCACAGGGCCATCCCTCAATGCCATGACGAACTGGTCCAGAAGGAGGTCATCTTCTCCTCCCGCCGCGTGTGGTTCAGCTTGGCGCCACTGTGCATGACATTCACGCAACCGCAAAAGGAATGCCCCTATGCTCTCTTCTGGAGATTGGCGGCATTTGAAGAAAGCTGCCCGAATCCTGGCACTGCTAGTGGACTCTCCATAAACAGCCTCCAATGCAGATAGGATCCTCCTGCCACTATTCCGCTGAGTCTCATCTAGTAGGGCCACTTCTCTGCGTGCTTCCCCCTCCAGGGCACTGAAAACGAAGTCTGCTTGTTGATCATTTGTCATTGGTTGGGCCCTCAGCATTGCTTCCAACTGATGTTTCCATTCTCTGAACTTTCGCCGCTCTCCATTGAATTTCGGGACCCACGGTGCGCTGAAAAACCATGGCATCATTAAGGGGGTTGGTCCTGGTAAGGGGGCCGGAAGGCTTCCCGAACCCGATGGCTGGTTACCCGTAGCCCCACTAACCTGCATGGGAATTGTTGATGATGTTAGCCGCATGTCTACAGCTTCTCTGCGTGGACTGGTTTCTGTGTCACTTGGCATCCTGCCTGACTACGCCACAAAATAGGGCCTGTCAATCTTAACTCACACAGTGGCAACAGCGCCCCCTCTACGTCCCCTCAGTTCAGATGCCAAGGCACAGAAAACACAGCCAGACAGAAATAGTAATATAAATGTACACTTTATTATTACATCACAGAATAAATATTAAACATCATAAAAAATAGCAATAAATAGCCATATAGTAAGTAAAGTCCATTCCATGTCCTGTATGCCTAAGCCAAGTCCAACTAAAGTCCCATGAAAGACATGAGCAGTGAACAGTTCATTTGGAGGAGGAAGAACCAAGCCTGACGCCTGTGCCGCTCCAGACGCACTCGAACGTGCCCTCTGACACGTCTCCTCTCTCAACCCGGAAGTAGCGGCTACGCCGATCCAGCACAACAACGCTGCAGGCAGAAGAGCAAGCAGAGCAGTCAGGAACCACAGAGAGGATACAATATCGCCAAACTCACGCACACTAGGAGGGCTCACTTTCCTTTACAAGCAGCTAGAGAGCGTTGATTCGTCAATCGTCTTGATCCGTTCCTCGTCGGGCAAAACACCACGAAACCTTTTCGTCTGGATTCGGATAGGAAACAACACAAGCTATAAGGCGGCTAGCACGTCCACTGCACTCGCGTACACTCAGCACACACACGCACACTCACACACACAGGGGGGCTTACGTTCCTTTACGAGCTGGATTGTGAGCGTTGAAAGTTCGTTCGTCCCCGGTCCGTCACGGCTCCGATGGCAGGCTACACGTCGCTTCCCCCGTTGTGTAGCAGTGCGAGGCTCCCGTTCTCTAGGAGCAGTCAGCTTAAATATCCCCGTTGATTAGTCCCAGGGGCCGGGTTTGTAAATGAATAATGGCTTTCAGCTGGGAGGTCAGAAGTGGCTCACACAGGATAGGACAAAGTCAGTGATGGGGTTTTAGGGCAATGAGTAGTAATCACGGCATGTCATAAGCATAACAGTAACACCAAACACAGCAAACACACATGTATATATGAGAAACCACACGGTACAATACAATACTAATAAAGCAGAAAAACACCACATACTGCTACCCATAAAGCTACAATAAGACTCTCAACCCTGCATTCCCCAATCCATGCATTTCCCCCTCCCCGTGATTAAGCCCAGTCTGACAAAGACTCACAGCAAAATGTGCTGATCTTGTCCGAAGCAGCTCCACAACCTTAGACACACCATCACCAGCACAGCCTGAGGTTTCCTCAGCTGCAGAATCCTCTGGTATGAATCATGTATGCTCATGGTCAGTATTGTTATGCTTATTCTGATGTGCTTTTGTAAAGCCTTGTTTTTTTTATTTCAGGGACTGGCCTCTGGGATTTATTAGACACCCAGGTGTCAGAGAAGAGGAGGGCAAAAAGCGCTACTGCGAGTGCCACAGTGGAGGTCCAGAGGTACCTGGCAGAGCCAAATGTTCCACGCGGGGACAACCCATTAACATACTGGGCACAGCAAAAGCAAACCTACCCCAACCTTTATGCATTGGCAAGAGATGTGCTGTGCATCCCTGCCTCCTCGGTCCCTTGCGAGAGGGTATTTTCCAAGGCTGGGGAAGTTGTTAGTAAAAAAAGAAACAGGCTCAGTCCTTCAACAGTTGAAAAAATCCTGTTTTTGAATAAATATGATATTAAGACATTGATATTAATGACATTATTAACAAACAAGGACTCACACAGAGAAAATTATTTTATTATTTTCATAGGGGAAATGCGATAGATTTTATTGATGCAGGTAGAACGTTAATACTTATCCATTCATTCAAATACCCTATTCATCTTTAACAGAATGCAACTGAGTGTGAAAAATGTAGCAGTACAGTATTTCCACCAGCAGATGTCCTCATAGAGTTCTGAAGTTTCAAACCATTGAACCCTTTTTCAATGCAATTGGATTGAATGCTTTGAAGGTTCAGAAAAGCCTCACTTGGTCAACACTACAACACTAAATACTACAGGCAGATATCAATCTGATTAGCTAAGCCACAAACCAATGATCAAGCCAAGCAGTTAGGCAAACAAGAACATGGCCACCAAACAAAGGTACAGGTCTGCTCAATGGTTCAGTCACTAAATAAGCATACACAAGATATAGACTCAAATAGATACAGACGGCAAGTATGGTTATGCCCCCAAAATGCGAGGGTGGAGTCAGCGTGGGGGATAACAGAGGCCAATTTAACATTATGGTGAATGGACAAGGTAGAGAAAGTTGCTAAACAATAAAAGATCGCTTAGTAAAATTGAACAAAGTCCATATTAGATGTTTTGTCTAATCATGACCTGTTTGCCTGCTTGTGTTTTGACTAAAATAATTTCCCCATCATTTGTTTATTGCAGTTACACTAACAGAAATGTCATGAGCTGTCTCTGCTCCTGTCAAAAGTAAAGCAACTTTCAATCACAAGTCTGATTAGCTCAGTTAAGCAAGCTAAAGTTAGCTACATTTACTGTGGTGATGAATGAAGTTGGCTAGTTAGCAAGCTAATGAAGCTAACAAACACCATCTAAATTGTCATCAGTATCACGTTTGGAGGGGTGTCAAGTTCAGAATTCACATCAGACCATCTGACCATCATTACTACCTTCAGGCATTGCCCTCAAAAATGTGTCAGGCTCCTTGTAGATGGTGCTCAGTGTAACTTCTAGCTTAGCATCTCATTGACTTGCCCACTGTGTGAGCCTGCTCTTTCCCCCAGATGGGACTATTTTTCTCTAATTCCCCCACAGCGGAGCTATATTTGTGGGCGTGGCCAGACTTGCCGTCTGTATCTATAAGCATACACAAGATATAGACGAATCCGACGAGCGTTTTGTGTAGGCTGCCATCTTGTGGCGACGCCATTGTTGGACTGTAAACAAAACATTTTGACAATCCACAGTCAATGACAACTAACAGCAAACACCATGGAATACTCTGACATTATACTGGTAGTAATGAATCTCGTAAATCATGGCATTTTATGGTGTGCTATCACATTATTCTTATGGCCAGATTGGCGATCTGGGTAGTTCAACAATGTCGCCTGCTTACTTGGTAGTTTTCTCGGATTCGTCTATAGACTCACATGGTCAATAACGCACACAAAGGCACAGGAGATTCACAGGATAGCAGCTTAATATTCACAGGACAACAGCTTTCCAGTTTGGAGCAGACGAAGAGTTCGACTTGGGCACAGGTGTCTCTTATAAGTGGCATGGGCCTGGGTGATTGGCTGAAGGTGAACTGGGGAAATTGGGAGCTGGGAAGGGGTGTGGCCAACAGAGCCTGCATGGAACTGAAACACTACTGTCTCCTAACCTCACTCACGTCAGATGCAGCGTCCTCTTAGGCGCATTCATCTGATGTTGCGTGATAAGACAATCGTTTACACTTGGATAAACCACTTTATCCTACTTCCTACGTCCGTCATCCTACTTCAACCACTTAAATCGAAACCTACCAGGTGCATCCCATGAGCCCACGCGATTTCTAGTTTTTCACATGTTCCAAACAAACATAAACGCTAGAATCTGCGGCATAGTTGCTACAATACTCGATTCAACTCGCATAATATAGATGTCAAGTGCGAGTGCTTTTTGCTTGGATTTTTCAAACTGTGGGATGTATACCGCTGCTCCTGTCCTTCCTGGATCTGGATCTTTGGAACCATCTGTGTAAACCTGAACCATCCCACTGTATTTGACATTAAGGTCCTGCTGCACCATAACACCCATCCCACCACATTCTCTAGGCCTACTGTTTTTTGACATGTTGGCAATATTAAAATCTACTTTGGGCATAGAAAATAACCAAGGGGGAGTAGTTGATAATGCTACTGTGCTGCTGTGAGGTAGCTTTGTCATTATCTCCAACCCATCCAAAGCTGTGAAATTGCTTGCGCCCATGCTCCCAACATTTATTTAAAACTGATTTAGTGGGATGGTTTGGTTTATGGCCCTGCAGTGTTGCCCAGTACATCATACTCAACTGGAGACGCTGCAGTGATAGCAGCATTTCTCCAACCTCCACCTGTAGTGCTGGAATTGGTGACGTTTTAAAAGCCCTACAACACAGACGTAAAGCCTGTGCTTGGATCACATCAAGTTTATATAAATGTTAGCTTGCAGCAGATCCATATGCAATGCATGCATAATCTAAAGTTGATCTTATTAAGGCAATATAGATATGTTTAAGCGATCTCATATTTGCACCCCAATTACTTCCTATAAGGCATCTCATAACTTTAATCGCCTTTTTGCATTTTGTTATAACTTTCTAATAAGTTAACCTATGATCCAACCATACTCCTAAAAATCTTACTCATAGAACTTGCTTAATTTGTTGCCTATAGAGAGTAATCTGTACTTTAGGGTTGGTTCTTTTTTTAGTAAAACATATTATTTGGGTTTTATCAATGGAAAAGCAGAAACCGCATTTATTACCCCACTCCTCAACAGTATTAATTGCTGCCTGCAATTTCCTCTCCACAAATGCAGCATTGCGGCCTCTTACCCACAATGCCCCATCATCTGCATATAATGATCTGCCAAGGCTAATATCAACCCTTGAAAAGACATCATTGATCATTATATTAAAAAGTATAGGGCTGCACACACTACCTTGGGGGGTTCCATTTTCTATGGGATAGATGCTAGAGTGGGATGACCCAACCCTTACTTCAATACTTATGTCCCTCAAAAAGTCCATCACCCAGTTATACATTCTCCCTCCTATATAGACGGTGGGCCGAAGGCCTCTATCTGCTTTACTTTTTCACTTTTGGACAAAACTGGAGAAGAGTAGTTGATTTTTCATATGTGCAATACATATTTTTTTCTAAGCTCATTTCCGCTTGTTGGCAGCCTCAACTCGATCATATTTTTGAGAAAATCAACTTTATGTTTCATAACTTTAGCAGGCAAGCGTTATCAGGGCCACACGTACTGCATACCAATCAAAAAATCGTATTCGCCTCACGTGGCTTGAGAAACGCCAATGAAGACTCGAGAAAGACAGAGTGCGAGACTGTTTGAGGAAGTAGGAAGACGACTCGACAGGGAGAGGTTGGCAAGCAAGCTGGACATCACGGAATTTGCACTATAATGTGTGTAATGATGCATGTTACCAACAAGTTACTATTTTGACAGTGTAGTGTTTATAATTCAGAGTCTCCGTTAACCTACCTTGCGTGAACGAACAGAACTATTCAAGGTCTATTCAACATAATGTCCATAACGATAGAGCACAGCTAGAGCTATTGCTAACTGTTTTGCTAACTGCTGATGTGTTTGGACTTCAGTATAACTTAATATATCGAACAACACACCGATACAATGCCCTGTACACTTTAAACTAATGTCCGGAATGTTATCTTGGTGATTGTCATTCAGTTTAGTATAATGACATCTATGTAAGTTAGCTATTTTTGACAGATATATTTTCTCCATGTCACTGCTCTTTGTACCTGAACGGATGCTGTGACAAATAAATGTACTGAATCTTTCTAGTTCTGCTGTTCAATCAAGCCAACACCTTGTTACATTACGTGTGCCTAAACAAGCATTCAAGTAAATAAATTTGAACTTTAGTCTTCGATGGTCAAGGGCTAAAGCTACCTCTTTCTTTGAGCAGAAAGTGCAGGTGGGTAGGCTACATTAGCTATTGAAAATAGTACAGATAGATATTATAGCAAATAGACACTAGAGTCATTACAAAGTAGGCCAACATTTTTCTAATCCCATGTGCTGATTTGCCTTTTCCATTGATATAAAGATATCTTATTGACAAGAAGGTGTCTGCAATTCATCTCTACAACAATGAAACGGGCTACAGTCAGCTACAGCCTAATAATGCCTGAAACGTTTGTGTTACTGCAGTTAAGCATAGTAAACTGTCATTACTAACATGTTAGGATATTATACACATTTTCTGTGGTCAACGAAAAGATTGTGAAGAAACATTGTCCTTTATAATGTGCAAGCACTACCTTAATGATAACCGAACCTCTCCTAAGACCTGAAGTTGAAGAGATTCTGACAATGGGTCCAGCGTCAATTTTATTGCAATTTTTAGTGACAACGATTGTTTGTAAGCCAACTGTTTGCTTATGTAACAGAGTTAATGAAATGTAGATCTAGCCTAACACACAACGCAAAGAAGAGTACAGCCGCTACACTTACAAGTGATAGCCTACGATTTGCTTCAACCTCTGCTGCTGATAGCTAGGCTACACTATAGCAGATGACATGTTTCTTATTAAGAATTTCACCGTTGGATTTATAAAGTCAATATTCTGCAGCATGCCCAGACAGGAACAAGGTAAGATTTATACAAAAAGTGGGTTGACAACTATTATCTGAAGTTCTATGATCTAAAATAAGCCATCTGAAGGGGATTTAGCAGCGTTTTCTGACATTGCTGCTTAGCTGGTGTTTACATTCCGAGGCGGGTCCTATTGAACTCTTACTCGATTGGTTGATTTTTCCAAGGACTCAAAATGCCGACATTTGATTGGGTTATACCTATAGATTTCCTTGCATATGCCCGAGGAAAATAACGATTAAAACCTACTGTTTTTGACGATATATGATCAAACCAGAGCTGCCAACAAATTTTGTTAGGCTTAATACCATTTGTTTATATCACAGATGAAAACTTGTCTACTCTTCTGATGTTTTTTACAAAACAACACGAAAAACGCCCTCGGCCCACCGTCTATATACCCATAGCTTCTAATTTGATGAGGAGGCCATCTTTCCATAACGACATAATTTTTCTCCACTTCAAAAAATACTGCATTTACCAGCTCCTTGTTGGCCTGAGCCTTCCTAATCTCATTTTCTAAACATATGACAGGGTCCATGGTGGTCCTTGCCTTCCTAAAACTACTCTGAAAACAGAGTGCCCACAATGCAGTGGAACAGCCGTTTTATATCTTGGCATAACACATTATGACCACAGGGTGGCAGTGTCAACACACGTAACTTCACTTCCACAACAGTGATCTACGGGTAGTTTTAAAATACTGCCACACATGTGTGGGATTGTGGTTGTCTTTGAAATTCTGAGGTCTCAATGAACTCAACAGTGATTTGATTTTTTTTTTTTTTTTTTTTTGGATCCAAAATTGGATCCAGTGCAGAAGCAGAGGAAAAGCTGAAGGTTGTGCGTATCCATATCTCCTATGTATCTCTTCAGGTATCTGGCAACTGTTGTTTATAGAGGAGACATACTGTTCGGGAACATCAGAAGCTCCTTCACAGCTTTGGCAGTAGGTATTTTCTGACATAAAACGCCATGCAGAACATCAGGACGACAACTCTCTATGATAAACAATGATGCCTGAAGGAGAGCCTTGTGTCCCAATTGTGACAGCAGTGGTATGAGATTCTCTTCATTTGGGATTTGCAGGCAATCATGTGTCTGAAGTTTCCTGGTGAACCGTAGCCTGTAAGTAACAGGCTTCTGGTACACCAGTGATTCGCTCTCCTCTTCCGTTTTCGAAATAACCGGGGCAGCACGACGAATCAGGATCGTAGGGAGGGATTTCAGTGGGTATGACGTTTCTGTTTTGGTTCCCGACCTGGCGGCGCTTACGTGACGACACGTCCTACGTCACAAAGCTTCAACGTGAGTGGTCGAAGTGTCATGTCATTCATATGAGGTTGCTCCAACCACGTGCAAGCATCTTTTGACTAAACCACGCCTGCGGAGAGGCGTGAAAGGGCAGTGTGCCAGTAGCCTGTTACTTACAGGCTACGGTTCACCAGGAAA
>JAODXP020002603.1:0-30537 GCA_027497455.2 Sardinella longiceps | reverse complement strand
AGCCACCACATGCAACATTTAGGTAAAATTTCGACATTTCCTATTCATTACACCTTTATGTAAATTGCCTAGAACTCACTAGACTTGATAAATGACATGTTCCGGAGTAAAACGAGCCCCTTCACGAGATTGTCCGACCCTCCTAGAGGCAGATACCGCCTCTGCAAGATCAGGAGCGCGTCCCGGCTATCGTAAGTTTTGGTTAGCAAGCAAGCTAGGTCACGTGACTTAGCCAGAGTTTACTGTTTGAATTACAACGCGATTTGTGACTTCTCAGCGCATTCAACTGTCGATACATTTTGTTAGCGGCGATCACCATTGACTATGCAATTCTAAATGGAGGATTATTGGCAGAAACGCTCAATAACTGCTTTGTTTGGTTGTTAGCTTACTGGATGAAGCCACCGGATCCTGCATAGGTTCTCTTTAACATTAGAAAATAATGACCACTTCCAGATACATTGTAAATTCTGAAGTCATGGCCTACTATAGCCTAACGTTAATGGGACAACCTACCTTGCAATGCAAAGAGAGCTTGCTGGCTAGCTGAACACAGGAGAGAATGATGAGGGGGAACTTTGGTCTGAGGCTTTGAAGAACCAGCTCTTCTATATTGCCATCTCCACCTCCACTGGCACCTTGAGCAGTCGGGACAGAAAACAGTTCCTCGATGTGCTTGATCATGAACCTAAAACGAGGAGAAGGTTACTGGCCGTGGACAGTCATGAAAAACAACTAAACATACACTGACTCAACCGTTCTATATATCAGGGATTCTTGAGATAAGGGACAAAACTACTTTTTAAATCTTCCAAAAAAAAATTAATAATTCATACATTTTGACTAGACACATATATAAACACAGGTCTTAGCCAACCAACCATGTGAAGGAACAGGTTTACAATGTTAGATTTTTTTGTAAAAAACAGCTTTTGTTGATGTTATAATACGATATGTGTCAACTCCGTCAGACATCTAAAAAGTCATTTTATTTTAATTTGATCAATCCAACTACCATACTAAGTCATTAGGGATGTAATTACTGGAGGTTTTTAACAGACTAAAGCAGTTAAATGCATTTTATACTTTTATATTATCATTTTTCAGGACTTTGGAAAACCAAACTTTGAAAAATTTCCATTTTGTACATTCCAAATTAGAAATAAACATACATATTTGTAGTTTCAATGCAAATGAGACATTGATACATGTTGTTCAGTTGGTGTTTAATATATTAGAACAATAATGTTTTTAAAAAGTAACATTGTTTTCTAAAAAAAGCTGGAAAAGCATTTTTTTCGGAGTTGACGAACATGACGGAGTTGACAAAAAAAACTGTAAAATAGAAAAATTAAGCATTGGAAATGCTTCATTGTGAAGTTGATGTTGTCCATTATGGTTATTATTTGCAAAAATAGTTTTTAGGGGAACATTTTAACTCAATTAGCATAAACGTCAACTCCGTCAGCTAGCACAATCTGACGGAGTTGACCAAAATCTAATGGAGTTGATGCCTTACGGAGTTGACAAAATTGCTACTTTTTTTCTTGCTGTTCAAAACTTGTAAATTGAAGACACCTGGCTTTTCCCCAGTAGACAACTGACTCTGCAACCTAAATAAAACTGGCAATATTTCTTTCATATTTTATAATTAAGGTTATTATAGCCAACTGACGGTGTTGACAAATTAAAGGTGTGACGGCAATTAGATCCCCATTGTGTGTTCAAAATATTATAGCAAACAAACTTTTAAAATTTCACCTGTGCTACTTTTGCATCCACCAAAAATAGGAAGTGCATAAGAGGGCCTGTGGTAAACAGTTTAACATAATTTGCCTGATTTATTCAGGATTTTAAAAAATACTGACGGAGTTGACTCAAAGTGAGGACACCACTTTGATAAGCACATTTTAGTTGAAAATAAAATTGAATGCTCTCTTAATGTCATTTGTGGTATTTTATGAAAGCATACAATTCATTTGGTATGAATATTTCCTACATCTATTGCATTTGAAAACACTTTTTCCAGTGTTTTACACTGAGACCTCTTGATGAGGACAGGATAAATAACATGGATTTTCAGGCGCAGTGCCACTATTTTACCAGATAAATATCAAATGAGTTTGAAATGCATAAAATTAATGTCATGAGTATACACAGAACCTCAACACTAACCTTTTGATGCTCTGTTGATTTTTTAACTCCTTAATTTTGGGCAGTTATTGACATTTTTATATGGAGGACATGTTTTGTCCCTAATCTCAAGAATCACTGATATACAGTCTATGGACTCAACAGACAAACGTCCCACCTCTCCAGGATTTCCACAGCATGATATCCAACCAACGGGTCGAGTTTAAACTCATTGCAGAGGAGAAAGATATGCTCTGATAAGAGACCAACACAGAGGACGACAAATAACTTCATAAGATTGCTCAATCTAGTCACACTGTTTAGCTAATCAGTATCTAAATGCATTGCCCACTAGCCCTTATACATACCGATCAATCTTTGTTTCTTGAAATCTCCACTGTTAGCGGATATATTTTCCAAGTTCAGTTTGTTTTTGTTGTTGATATTAGTAAGAAAATCAGACAGAATATCAAATGTTGCCTCACCAAATTTGAGATTTTTTTGACGCTGAGATGAAAATGACATAATGTTTCTCTAAACAGTTGTGATATTAAATTATACAACCAACCTCAGACCTTTCACAGGAAAATCATTGACTTTTCAGTATCCTAGATACGCGACAGGTGGCGTGTGGCGCGCTATCCACACAAAACACTCTCTTCTACTGCGCATGCTACAGGAGCGCGACACCAGTGCTGCATGCAGACCGCTTGTACGATGAGGTTCAACAAGACTAGACCTCTCAATTTTGTGACTAGTTCTGGAACCTCTTTTTAAAGCAGGGTCCCTGCATTTGTCTACCACAAATGGATCAACTTAAATATATTCAAGTTTATCACACACTATCTGAGGAGATGTATTCCTTTGTTATAGCCTAACTCTGTTCCAAGTAGCCTAGGGGAAGACATGGTAAAAGCAACAGGTAGAAACAATGTAAAAAAAAAAAAAAAAAAAATACCGATTTAATTCAGATTCAGTTTATCTTACCAAGGCTACTGGAAATCGTTTTTATTCAGATTTTATTCATTGTTTATTTACTGGATGTTTTTAGTCTACTGTCAGTCACACTGTAGTTTCAGCATGTAGGCTTGCGACGGAAAGTGTGGCTGAACTGGCACCACTAGTGTGAGGACCCTTTAACAATGATTTTTGGTGGTTCCCCTTAATTCACACATTATCCTCCTAGTGAATATATGATGATCTGTAATGTTATGCATTTTCAACAGAAAACCCTTCATTTTATTGCTGTTTTCTAAAGTGTAGCCCAAGCAATTGATGTAGGCCACTGCACATATCGGGTTCAGATTCAGGCCCAAATACCCACACTTGTGATTTGCTCAGTGCTGGAAAAAAAAAAAAAGAATAGAGGGAACATTGCTTGTAGCCACCACCTATAAAGTTTATTAACATTTTAAACACGGTTTGTTTTACATCAGAAAAAATATATAATATAGGCTATGTTTCCATTTCCCATTTACCAACATAAGTTGCTAAGTTACATTAGAAAGCTGACTAACCATCTACCTAACATTTCCAGAGTTAAATATGTTTGTCCTGTGTTTGCTTTGTTAAGGAGAGATCTATGTTGTCTCCTGGTTAGGACCTTGGCCTTGTGACCGAAGAGTGGGGGTTTTCAATATCAACCAGGAAGGAAAAAATGGCTAAAGTGAGCTATAGGTAGCCTGACATAGCCCGACCATAATACTGCTGTTCATCCGTATTCATGGTCTGGAGGTTCTTTAACCTGACGCGATTATACTGCGGAGGGGAGGGCATTCACTTCTGGTTTGAAACGATTGGATAGCTCGTCTAATCAGCTTCGCTTATTGGCCGGTAGACTCTCTACCGATGTAAACACGCCCCAGAGGACCGTTCCCAGACCATGGATACGGATGAACATTCGTATTATGGGCGGGCTATGTCAGGCTAAGCTATAGGGAAGTAGTTAAACATCTCTGCCCTGTCCACATCCATGACTGAGGCAAGTAGTAACTGGCTACCCACTGCTCCAGGTTAGTGTCTCACTCTGATTGTGTGTGTCTAGTTCAGACATGGTTTAAATGCAAAGACTGAATTTATGTAACTGGTAACAAAAGAGTGTACTATATACTGTAGCTCTAAGCACTACTAAAAGTCCTTGTTATTCCTACTTGAGAGGACTCTGTGTCTATGTTGTTTTATGAAGGTCTGAGCATACTTATTTTGTGATGTATTTCTCACATTATCTAGTAGTGTATAAGGGACAATTGTATAAGGTAAGATAAAATTATACTAACACAATGAAAGAGGCAAGGCAAGAGAATCTGCTTGTGCAGTGGTTTGGGAGGTTGTGCTCTCAGTTTGCATTGAGGTAGCTGGGGCTGGTGACAATGTCGTAGCTGGGGCTGGTGACAATGTTGTTGCAGATTCCGCTGTGGTGTTTGGGGCTCTTATGGATCTGAAGCAGATGCCCACATTCCCCACAGTCACCAGCTCCACCTCCTCAGAACAGCATGAGGCCCTGCAAGTTGCCATAGTAACATTAATTCCATCCACACCTGTCAAGTTGAGGGTGCCACTGCCCTGACGAACTCTAATGCCTGTTCCATTGCCATCAGTTAAGTTTACCAATAGTTGCCATGAGAAAAGACTACAGTTAACACTGCCAGTACAGTCACACTAACCACCGTGGGAGATCCAATGTCAGTCACCTAAAAGCAACAAAAAATGAATTAAGACTTCCAGAGGATATGGGTGATGTAGCAAAAGAAGTACGTAATTACGGTGGAAAAAATATACACCTTAGAAATGACTGATAGGCGTAACACAACATAGTTGGAGTCTGTTGCGCCAGCATCTTCTGCCTCGATGGTCAGAGTGACATCAGTGCCTGAGGGAGTCTCAGAAGGAGCTGTGAGAATCACTGTGCCCTCAGCACGACCTCCAGCATCCAGAACCACATTGCTGGGGAAAGATGTACTGAACCCGCGGTCATTCGTCACTCGAATGGTGAAGGGACTACTGCCATTAGAGGCTACAGTAAATGGAATAGTGAGGTTTGTCCCTGGCTCAAAAGTGTCATTTATGAGTGGCTGTGGAGAAAATATATAACATTTGTGGGTGACATAAGCATACTATGGATTCATTCTGATGCATTCTTTTTCTATTCTATATACACACACATACAGAGTACACATTTTGCATACCCTATACCAGGGGTTGTCAAAGTTTTGATATGTGAGGGCCAATTTAGCGAGCCAACATTGAACTGAGGGCCACCAAAGGGGCAGGGGCCGAAAAAAAAAGAAGAAAAAAATTCAATTTATAATTATTTTATCATAGGTTGCATGTCTTCAGGTGACATTTATTGCAATAAATGCCTATAGGTGCCACGTGTCTGGACATCATCAAAAAATCTTGCATATAATTGGACAAACCACTTGTCTGTCATCTTACTTCAACCACTTACATCGAAACCTACCTGTTGCATCCCGTGATCCAATGCGTTTTTTATTTTTTCAACTGTGCCAAACAGACATAGATGCCCTAACAACATTCTAATATTGATTTGAGTGTTGTGACGTGTGCCTAGATTATCTAGACTATCTGACTGTTGCCATTTCCTTTCTCTAATGGTGTCGGTTTGAATAAAGTTGTCTTGTTATTATCTACTGGGTCTCCATGAAGACAATTAATTTTACTATTGACATGGAATATATATTTTTTTAATTGTTTGCATCACCTGTGTTTTTCCTAGCGCCCCTTTTGTAGCATTTAAAACATGGGGTAACATAGGTGTTTTACAGTGGAGTGGGGGAGAGAGCCGTGTGGTTAGAAAAGGTTAGCAGGGCTACAGAAACATTTCCGAAATAATATGGCAAGGATGAACTCACAGATGTAGTCACAGTAACAGTAGATGCCCTGAGTTGGGTAGATGACTGTCTCTGAAAACGGTTATGTGAGGTCCTGGAAGCTCCATTTACCCCCATGACACGAAGAGAAAAATCGCCTGCTGGCCATCTGTCCACATTCAACAGATACTCTCCACTACCTCTTTTTTCCACGACTGTGTTAACAATCTGATCACCAGATACTGGAACCAATATCGCCTCTGTGACATTGACAGAATCTCCACCCGTTACAATCAATAGAAGTGATGCATTCTCACCTACAAGATGAGTGGAAAGTAAGTGCAAATGCAGGATATATTTATATTTTTAAATGGTTGAATGTTTTCTGCTGGCTCTTACTGGCTGATGGGCGGCTAGATAAAACTTCTAGGCCTGGGTGAGGACCTGTGAATGGCTTCACAAATTCAAACAGAAAGTTTATGCCACTCTGACCTGGAAATATAAAAGTATATGAAACATTTTTGTTAATATGTAGAATAGATATCAAAGATTCCAGAGTGTGGATATTATGAGAGTCTCTGACTATTTATGAATTTATTCTGTGACTATTTATGAATTTATTATGAGTGTGTGACTATTTATGAATTCTACTTCACCGTTTCTTCATACTCATGTTAAATTCCTTTAGCTACTGGCTGAAGACTGCTCAGACTATGATCAAGAACCAAGCCTACATGTACGTATATTTCACATAACAATTTGCTGGGGACGCAGCCAAAGCAGTCATATTACACCCACCTACATGACATGTCATCAGCCTCATTATACCACAAAAAATGTGATGTATATGACAAAACACGACTGGCTAAGAACAGCAACAATGTTATTTTTAAACCAGCTTCTCGCAGTAAAGTAGGCTATCTGTAATGCAGGTAGCTGAAACCTGCATATAGTGATGTGAAGTATGTGCTCCTAAACATAGGGTGACCAGACCTTAGAGGATAAAATTGGATATTTTCCTGAATTTTTGGAGGTTAAGTATTGACTTTTCTAGTCAGTATCTTAAAGTAAGTCATGTTTTAGCTTAATAAATAAATAAATAAATAAATAAATGTCTTTCATTTTATCAACCAAAATCGGGCTGAAATCAGGGATGTCGGTCACCCTTCCATCACAAACAGAGGCTAGAATTTGCATAACTTTTCATAAGACCCAATACCCTACGGTGCAACAGCGCTACTGACAATTTCTTTCTATTGTGACAGCTGATTAAACTTTTCTTTGAAAGTTCCCTTCCACAATAATCACCTGTCACTTTGATGGAGTAGGCTTGTGTTGAGTCCATTCTAATCTCCCATAGCCCTCCCTGTTCAGTGGTGTTCAGACGCACAGTCCAGAAGTTCCCTGCATTCTGGACAGTCCCCAGACTTCCAGAGGATTCAGTGTTCTCCTGGGTCACACCTATGAGAACAAGGTCATCAATGCCTTCTATTAATTACCACTGGTGCTTTAATTACAAACTGCAAACTTGAATGTAATGATTTCATAAAATAATGTTTCAATAATGATAATTCAAAAATAAAGTATGCTTTCATATCTTTAAAGTTCTTAGCGTCACAATCACAATATCAATGTTTTTCTATATCCGTCCGCTCACCAGCAGGGCTACTGATGGTGAATTTAGGAGAGTTGCTTGTGATGAACACTGTCAGTTTGATCAGAGAGTCATCCACTGGGAAGGAGAAATTCTCTGCTTTACCTGGGTTCCTCACTGCTTGAAATATGGTCACCTGAAAGCCATAAAAAAATCACTGAAGCATTTAATGGTGGGGTATGCAATCAGGAAAAATGGTGTGAGAAAAGTAGGCATTTGAGAAGACACAATTCCCCTGTCTTCATATTTCCCCTGAAGCCACACCTCCAGAGTGTAGCCTAGAGGAATCCGACAAGCGTTTTGTGTAGGCTGCCATCTTATGGGGACGCCATTGTTGGACTGTAAACAAACCCTTTTGACAATGCACAGTCAATGACAGCTAACAGCAAAGACCATGGAATACTCTGTCATTATACAAGTAGTAGTAAATCTCATAAATCACGGCATTTTATGGTGTGCTATCACATTATCTCTATGGACAGATTGGTGATCTAACAGCTCAACAATGGCACCAGCGTACTTCCGGTAGTTTCCTCGGATTCGTGTATAGGAACGAATGGGGAGGGGAGGGACTAACGGCAGTCGGGTTTGACAGACTTTTCACCATCCAATCATTTTTGCTGGTTCCTTAAAATGATTCAGTGTTGTTTTTCCTGTCCTGCTCGTTCCACAAGTGACTAACAAATTGTATTTTTGTGTTTGAGTATTTAATTAATTGTTTGCAATCGAGGTGTGCATGTCATTTTAAGTAATATAGTAAAAATGCTCCAGGAAAGCATCACATACCCAGCCTTTAATTGACACTAACAGCATTGTAATGATGGAAACAGTAGTCCTAATTTATCAGATTGTCATTACAGGAAAAAATTGATAACATTTATTTTTGCCATTCTCAACACGTGTCTGTGGATTTGGATTTTCTTAAAATCACTGCTGATCGTTTTCTTTCCTTAACCTCACAACATTTTGTAACAAGGTGAAAATGTAGTGAACAGTGATAATATAGGCAAGACTTTTCATAAAGGGGCCCTGTGTTTCACAAGTTTTATGCTCTGTTTTGAGGCTATTTAGCTATTATCTCAACAATGACACCTATCATTCAGGAAAATAATGCCATGCAAACACAAACAAAATAGTTAGGGACAAAATGATATTCTTGTATGCACAGTGGCAGTATGTTGAGAAGAATAATACACCTACAAAACATGGCTTTTCTTATGCAGATGCTAATGTCATTACCAGAGCTGAAGTAACGGAGTCTGCAATTATGCTGGTGGCCTGTGATAGGTCACTCTTAGTGACCTGGATAGCCTGTCCTCCTGATGCCTCAGCCAACTCCTGGTAGAGCTGAGTTGATGAACGGCTGGAGAACTGCAGCCTTTGGTTCTGCTGGTTGTCACTAGCCACTCTGCGTCTGCGAGCAAAGCGCCTTCTTGTCAGCAGGAAATTTACCTGGGGGGTATTCAAGAGAGTGGGTTTTCTTTTGTTTAGGTAATTAATAGTGCTGGCAAAATTAACACTTTAACTCAAGTGGTTAATCAAAAAAAAAAAAAAAAATCCATAGAGTTTAAATGCAGAGTTCGGACATAACACCACAGAAACAATTTTCAAGTGTGAATGCACAAGCCCACAGGCACCGCGAATGGACCGCTCACAGACAGCACAGCTCCAGGACTGCGAACACACAGTTTGTGTGTATATTGGGCCTAAGCGGGACGTAAGCGACGCAGGTGCTGATTTGTGGCGATTTTGTTTAGAATGCATGTTAACAGGTTAGGTCGTTCAAACAGCACGTGTGTTCTGTGCAGCTCTTGTCCAATTTCTGAGCAGTGTACCGTGCAACTCCCATGCTGCTTATTTGAAGTGTAGTGGCGTGGGCGTGGCTTTGGGCCGATTTTGGCCCAAATGAATGCATCCTGTCCAGTTTTTTTTTTTTTTTAAAATCAGATAGGACAGTATAGAGATGAACAGGAAACAAGTGTGAGAGGGAAATGGGGTGTGATCGGGAAACGACCTCGGGTTGGAATCGAACCCGGGTCCCCTGAGCCACGGCGCCCCCCTCGAATGAATGTTAACAGGTAAGAAAATTCACAGAGCATGCGTGTTCCTGTCCAGTTTTGGAGCGGTTGTGAATACACAACACATAGGCACCACTCCTGGACCGCAAAGACTGAACTGCTGAACAAATGAAAATTTAAAGATATACCTGGGTTCACTCAAGCAAGGCCATTTTACATGGTGAATAATAGCAGGGAAATTACATGCCTGAGGAAAATAGTTATTACAAAGTACTTAACAGCTGTGAAACATTTCTGATATACCTTAGATTTAGTAAGCTCAATCAATGCTCGAATCGTGTTGGCCAGGTAATCATCTTTGGCGGCAGCATCAGTGAAGACAAATATTTCCGAATAAGCTGGTGCACCTGTTAAAGCCAGCTGCAGAGAAAAGATAACTCACACCAGATATCTTTATTGTTAAATTTTAATCAACAATTAATAACAGTTATTGTGTTGACCAAATTCTTTTGGTTTTGTCACATACACATCTTATGTTTACATATTCTTACACTCACATTCTCATGTATATTACTGTACCTGCAGTGCAGACAGGCTCAATTCAGGGAAGTCTCCTCCTCCAGCTGCAGTGAGCGCATCAATTTGTGTTTTGAAAGCATCGGCATCTGTTGTACTTGAGAAAGGGCCAAAGTCTGAAAATAAAATAAATGAAGTCTATCATTATGGAAGGGCTGCACTGTCGGTCTGTTCTTCGCCTCCACCTCGTCCATCATTACCTTACATCGGGACACCTCGAAGGCCATTATGCCGCTTATCACCCAGTTGCAACTAAAACGTTACGCAAGTGTTTAAAACATAAAAGAAACACGTGGCTCTGTTTTGAATGAAGTTAACCTGTTCAGTTGGGGTACTATTTGAAAGAAGATCCACAGGAGCATAGATAAGGAACGAAGGTTAAACTTTTTTAGCTGACAAACGTCACAGGTGACACCCTGACTGCCAATTAGAAAACAGAATTCCATTCCATGATAAGATCATATGTATCATATGCTGTTAACATTGAAAGTTGACCAATTTCACAGAATTCAGTGGAAGGTACTATACCTGGGTCACTGAATGGTACCAGAATGTAGGCAGGAGGCTCATCCGGTGTCCCTCTCCTGTCCTCTGTGATATTTAAGGTAACTCTTTTTATCTCCTCAAGGTCATCAAACATGCTCAAAGTGGTGTCAATGACAAAACACAGGACAGAAGGAGACCGTGTGATTCCCATCAGTCTGTTAGAGGGATGAGATGAGCTTTCCATGAATAAAAAAGAACATTGTGCTTATCAAGTGATGTTCCCACCAACTGTTGGATCAAACAGAAACAGCTGGAAACGGCTAGTTTTGAAAATGCTAAAATGGTTTTGCATTGTGATGTGATAGTCACTGTTTTTTCTCTTTGTTTGGCATGTTGTAATGTTTTTGAATCAGTATGTGAATATAACTACTGTATTACCTGTGTAATAGGCATAACACTTAAAGCTATAGGTTCGGCTCAAGGAAGCGAACTGGCAACGACCAGTACTTGAAATAGAGAGAAAAAAAGTTACATTTATTTAACACTCAGAAGATATTTTGAATTGCAAATTGTATAACACACAATATCCCTTGTAGTCAGTCAGCGTGAAAAAATAAGTCAAGTCAGTAAACGTTCATTGTTGTGTTTCACTCAAGAAGGGAAAAAAATAGAAAAAAGGGAAATGTTTGTATTGTTGAAGAAATGAAATGTTTAAAATAAGCAAGGGCTTTTCAATCACTACTTGGGCAGTGGGTAAGTGATGTTGGAGATCTCATGAAAAAAAAAAACATAAACTCTTATCTGTATCCAGAGGAAAAGTAACCAGAATGTGTCTAGTTCACTGGCTGGCAGGTTGATGACACTGGAGCAGACACACCCTCAACAGAATCGCTGACTCGCAGTAGCCTACAACTCTCTCTCTCTCTCTCTCTCTCTCTCTCTCTCTCTCTCTCTCTCTCTCTCTCAACAGTGGGAGAAAATGCACAAACAAAAACAAAACAAAACAAAAAAAAACAATAAGAGATTTCATGTTTCAAAGGAAAAAAAGCAATGGACCAAAACAAAAATTCCTCTGTGATATTACACCTACAAATTAAGGTGAAAATGAACTTTAAGGGTTATATTCTCATTGACTGCAAAAGTAGCCTGGCTTTGCCTTCCTACGTAGCTCCGCTCAATAATGATTTCCCTCCACGACTCCGTCTGGCATTTCGGCCATTGGCATCGTTTGCAGAGATCAATTCTAACTCACGCTAAAAACATGCAGGGTCGGGAGTTGTGAGAGATAAGGTTGGGTTTCTGTTGTTGTAGCGTTACTCTAGGCTAGGCTACTTCACAACCAAGCTGGTGCATAATGTTACCCTTGTACGACCCTTGTACTAAGCTAAAGCGTAGACCAAGGGGATGGCCAAAGTCAGGCTACTAAACTTCAAGGGGGAAAATGTGTCAGTCTTCTCTATAGTCTAGCTCAAACGTGTCTTACCTACAGGAACAGCATAGCGCCACCTAGGGGAACGGAGGAATATAGTAAAACCATACCAGTAACCCTGTTCATTTAAGGTGGGCTACATCAAGAAAAAAACACACTAGTAACCCTGGTCATTTTAAGTGGGTTACATCATGTTTTAACAGCCTCTTGTATGTACCCAGCTATGCAAATTGTATTCACACACGTATGGTGGACCCTTGTTTCATACTTGTCTTTCTTGTTTCTGAACTGATTGTTTTAAATAGGGGGTGACAACCGGCCAGGCAAGGAAAAGTAGGCCTAGGACACTTGGAGGACAAATGGTCAAAAGTGAGCACACTCCCTGAAATGCCAGACCCTTGTATGAAGCTAAACTGTAGACCAAGGGGATGGCCAAAGCCAAGCTAGCTTATAAGCTGTAGGCTTTAGGGCTACAATATGCAAAAATATGAGAAGGCCGTACTGACAACATTTTATGTAAAAAAATTCAGTACTATGGCCAGAAACAAAGATGATAAGGCCTATGATGCAGTTCTGTATCTATTGCACCCCTGTTCTTCTCTGTGCAATACAATATGAAGATTAATAAAATATTCTCATAGGGCAGAGAAATAAAAACAAACGGGGGATAAGCGGGGATAACGACCTTCGAGGTGTCTGGTTCTACGTAAATAATTACTACTCTACCAGAAAAATTTAAGTAAACAGGCTCTGGTTCTCCACCTCAACATATTTGATGCAAGTGTTCCTGACAGATTGTATCCTGTAATGTCAGATTAGCAGTTTTCAGACAATTCATTCACGTATCATTCTTACAAAGAAAACAGACACCAAGGCAAGCAGACAATGCCCAGGTAAGGCTTTACATTATTTTGAGCATGAAGTTGGTCGTTCCTTTTGTAGGTTACCAACATATCGGCACATGGGCTGGCATCCATGCCATAGTACCCATTCTGTCACCCACTCTGTATAGCCTAATATTAATAATATTAATAAAGTTAACAATATTTGCAAAAACTTTCCAAGTAAAAAAATAATAATAATAATATTAATTTCTGCATTGGTCTTCTGTTTATGCCCCCCAACCCGGTACCGTAGGAATTTGTCGTCCCCGCTAGCAGCCCTGATGTCCTGCAGGAGTTCTATGGTGGCAGCTGTGGCAACCTCTGCAGCAACATGATGAAGACCACCATGTATCGATTCCTCTTCATCTTTGTTGATACCACCCACAGGTGAGGTTAATGCAGTAGTATCCGGAAAGTCTCCATGGCTGCATTTGCCTGTATATACATAAAACTCATGCTTTTCAAGATTGTCTGAACAAATTTTCATATTTGTTTTGCACAAGTATATTTTGCATCCATAGAAGGGTGCTTTACCCTCTGGTTTGCTGAAGGTAAGTCCGAAGTATCCAGTCGTCAGCACTTGTTCATCAAGGATGTTTTGTAGGATGTTATTACAGTTTTGTCCATCACAATCTATGCATGTTTGGGTATTTTCATCTAACAAAGGACCAATATTCACAATCCAGTGTCATTATACTGTAAACTGTATGCATAAATACTACCAACTAAAAAAAATAGCTTTTTATGGAAGTCAGAGCTTTCAAAGTTCAACTTGAAATGATTAGACCAAGTTTACCTGCAATATTGTTTATGTTGGCATTTGGGTTAATGAGATCAGAAAAAGGAACTCTTCTACCCATCTCAACCCAGTTGCTGTGGCTGTAGAAGTCCTAAAATATTGTTATCAGGAAAAAAAATGTTATTTGAAAAAATCAAATAAACTGGAGATGTAGGCTACTACTATTTTTAGTCCATTCCTTTAAAATCATCAAATCATAGAAATCAAACTAGTTTACTTGTAAAGTGTGAAGGATTCCTCCTAGTGTCCATCTTGCTCTTATATAGCTCTCTGTCTTCATTAGTTTCTTCACCCTTGCCAAACCAGTTTTAATGCGCTCATGACCAGCTAAAATTGCTTCATTATCAAAGTGACGGTCCTCTGTCTGAACAAGATCTGTTAGATCATTGTGCAATACAATAGTTGCAACTGCATCAGTATGATAATATGTACTGAATAACGTATCCAATAGACAGCATGAGGGTACACAAGCCTTTAACAAGGATTCAGCTGTAAGTTCACCTGACTGAAGAACAACAACAACAACAAAAAAGAGAAATGACATTAAGCATACATGACATTACAGAAGAGTAAAAACTATGTCAGCATGTACGTCGGCGATGGCAATCTTACCGGTAGCACAAAGTCATTTCCCTCAGCCAGGGCTAAAGCTTTACAAGCCTCTGCTGAAGTCTGCACAATTGCACTCTTTGTCATATCTGCATGCGTGACTGACCTCCCAAAAAGCTTAAAGCACATAGTCTGGGTCTGAAGGAGGACTGAAAGTAGAAGAAGCCATCCAGTACACTTCATTGTCACTTCTGTAAAGCAAAAGAACACAAACATTAAACGAAAGCCAAAAACAGTCGACCTCCTTATAAAAAGTTTGATAACACTGTAATTTTGAGCAGTCATAATAGCATAAAATTGCAACATTATAGGCCTAGGTCCTACCAGCACCACTTCCCAAATGAAAATATGAGAGGTTTACTACATACAGTAGAGGTGTACACATGGGTGGTATGCATGTACTGTATGCAATGCAAACTATCCAGTTTGCAGGAATGCTTGTTAGTATTTGGCTTTAGGGGGACCACCTCCAAACACACAAGTGTGGGACATGTAGCCTGTTTAACTTAAGTGGGACAAGGAGGCAGGGCCGGACTGGGACTGACAAATGGCCTGGGCATTATTGGCTATAATGGCTCACCATGATTTTATCAATCAATAATCAATAATAATTTCATGTGCAAACTTAAATAACACTGCAGCACATAGAAAATCATAACTAAATTAGTGACAGCACTGGCCCAAAATGGCCATCGGCCTACGGGCACGGTTCTGCTGTGCTCTATTGCCAGTCCATCTATTGATGCAAGGAACGTCTGTCTCTCTGTGTGACTGTCAGTGTGAGTGTTCCACGCATAACTCTGCAACCATTCGTCCGATTGACTTCAAATTTGTCTTCAGATATTGATTTTTGAGATGGAGCTTTTAGTAAATGGAAATTATGTTAAAGTCTTAATGCGTAAAATCATGCTCTAAGCTGTGCACGATTGTGGCTATAGCGCAGGCCCTTCAAGAAACTCTCTCTGCCTCTCCATCCACAGATAACTAAGAGTAGGCTTCTTACAATCGTAACTGAAAGAGCATCTTTTCTTTTTCATGGCAACATATCTGAAATCCGAACTGATGTTGGACCTGTCCAAACTGTATGCTCTCACATTTGATAATCAACTTTCGACGCTGAGAAGGTGTTTGCGCACTTGTTAACAGCTTGGTGTAGGAGTCAACCTGTCAGCTAGCGCTGTTGTGGTAAAGAGTAGTCTATTTACACACAATTTTAGTATCAACCTAGCCTGACATAGCCCGCCCATAATACGAATGTTCATCCGTATCCATGGTCTGGGAACGGTCTTCTGGGGCGTGTTTACATCGGTAGAGAGTCTACCAGCCAATAAGCGAAGCTGATTAGACGAGCTGTCCAACCGTTTCAAACCAGAGGTGAATGCCCTCCCCCCCGCAGTATAATCGCGTCAGGTTAAAGAACCTTCAGACCATGAATACGGATGAACAGCAGTATTATGGTCGGGCTATGTCAGGCTAGTATCAACCAGTCATGGTCAAATGAAACGGGGCAGGTTGTCACCCTACTTGGCTTTCACTTTCGCTGTTTTCCACTTCATATTTGATATATAATTTAATTTAAAAACAAATAATATTTTCCAGTTATCTTGTATCAGCAATGGTACCAAATATGGTTAAAACATATTTGGTTAAATGCATGTTCATTAATTGTGACAAATATGCCATTCAAAACACTTTTTAGTTAAAATAGAAATACATTACAAATACAAAGTAATTTGTGCATCAAAATAGGCCTACATAATTAGTGAGTGAGTTTAGTATACATTGATAGGAACTGACTAATTGGCCCATCAGTCTATAAACCTCTAGTACTCTTCCTAGGTTATTCCCAGAGAGGACAGTCTGCCCACATAGGTTAAGATTCCGCTGTCTCAGTCATGCACATGATGCACATCCACTATTTCCATGACTTTTTAGCTGTTGCTGTCTACATTACCTACTGTATATGGGGATTAATCCTTTGAGAGTGTAAACTTGAGTGTAAAAATATGCAAATGTATTTGAAATAAAAGAAAATATGGACAGAAGTGGTTGAGCACAGTCCTTCCATCCCACAGTCAGTGCTGAGGTGCCCTTAAGCAAGGCACCTATAACCTCTAATATCAGGCACAGCCCCCTCTCCATCTCCGTGCAGAAGTGGACAAGCAAAATCCCACTTGAGTGAATGCATACTGTAGATGCTCCAGGTCAAATATTACTCCACTGCAATTGAAAGTTACCAAAAAGATGTTTGCTTCAGTTAAAGCAGTGGTTCCCAAACTTTTATCTGTCGTGTACCCCCTGAAACTATCTGATCCTACCGAGTACCCCTGCACCACAGACATCTTGCCTTAAGAATTAAGATTTTTGTGCAATTTTTGCTGCACTAACAAAATGTGAACACAAATTACTTAGGGGTACACAAAAATGTATTATCAATAGGGGGTATTGGCCTATAAGATCTTTTTTTTATATCATCTTTATGCTGGTGAGGACTGAGAGTATTTAACTACTTGTTTAAAAGAATTATTCTTTTACTGTGCTGAAGCCAAATATTATTAGTGTGTTGAAGCTGTACACTGAAATGCAATCCACACCCTTGGTTTGAACTCTGTCTGACCTTTCACTCTTTACAGTCAAAATCCCAATCCCTAGTTTAAGGTTCCCTTCGTTTCCATACCTTTAGGCATTACATGAAGCAGGCATGGACTGGCCATAGGGCATACAGGGCAATGCCCGGTGGGCCGACGGTCATTTTTGGGCCGGGGCTGTCATAATTTACTCATTTTATATTGAATAAAATCATGGTGGGCCACCATGGCCAAAAATGCCCGGGCCATTTTTTGCTCCCAGTCCAGCCCTGACATGAAGTTTTTGATTACATTAGGTACAATTATTGTTTTAGTGGTCTAAAGGCTAAAAAGGTTTTAATGCAATATTTGAAGGAAAATAGAATAAATAATGAGGTAAAACACATAAAAAAAAAGAGCATGGGGGCGGCAACAGAAAATTCTATCACCTTTGATTTTTAACCTGACTTGTTGATCTAAGGTGACCTAGTGCTGCAATATCCTGACAGTTGCTGTTGAGCTTGTTGTCCCACTATTTAAGTTCATGACGGGAAATATCGAGGGCTGAGAGTGAAAGGGGCGTAACTGACATTTTTCCAAGTTTACACAGGAAAGCCACAAATGTCAATAGATTGCTCTGTACTGATATCACCTATTTTAAGAACATTAATACAGATGGATGACAAAATACATAGGCTATGAATAATAAGAGGTACTGTAGTCAAAATGCACTAACATCAGTATGAGCTCATCAAGAGTTTTCAGGTAGGCCTAATACATAGGCCTAGGCTCAGGGGCGCTGCTAGAAATCTTCGGCCCTATGACAAAAAAAAAAAAAAAAAAAAATTGGGCCCCCCAAATATTGATTTTAATATTATAATTTTCTTTGGGCCCCCCTGTCCGTGCTGGGCCCTTAGAATCATTCTAACTCCCCCTAGCGGCACTCCTGCCTAGGCTATAGGCTAGAACTCAAATTTGACCAAAATGAGCCAGAGCCCCAAATTCGGAAGAAGGTTTTGTCTCAGTGCAATTATTAAATAATCTACATAGGCTTCCGGAAAATACATTAAACAAAATGAGCCTGCCATAAGAATGTATTGTTCTGTGTGGTATTTGCATTACTGAAATACTTTTATTTTCAATGTACACTCATAGGGTTTAAATAGGTACTGCATCCCAAAATTATTAATGTTTTATTCACACTTGGGCACAAGGGTGCACTATAACCACTGAAGTGAATAAGAAAATATAAACAAGACTAAAGTGTAGTGTGCTAAAGTGAGCCAGGTTGCCATGTCTTTATTAAAGCAATACTTATAGACTGCATGCATGGGCAGGACTCAAAAGATTAAAATACATCTGAAGGAAAGAGTGAGACCACAACATTAGGCATTAGACGTTAAGCCACAAAACAGTTGTGTCCTTCCATTCAAGCATTTTAAGGGTTTGGAAAACCACAGGATCACAGGATCTTTTACACCTAAAAAGAATAGACATCTCTGATCAACTAATTTTTCATTACATATAGGATACATAGGCTATAATAGCCTAGCCTACTATGAAGGGAGAATACAAAGAAAGTGACAAAGAATGATATGACATTGAACTATCAGATGAGTAAAGCGATAGACCAATGTTTGCAAGAAACCCAACTTGCCAGAAGAATCCAGGATTCTTTTTTGCAGTCCCAATAATACCACATAGCCCGGTAGATGGCACAAACGCACTCAGTTTGCAGGCTGCCAACAGAAAACACTGAAGAAGAGGAGTGCACAACTACGCATGCGCTCAAAGCGTAAACATTCCCTTGCGTTGTTGTTGGCGGAAGGAGACATCGTCCCACGTTACTGCAGAGATGGGAGAATACAGGTTTCACTCTAACCATTTCTTTTTCGATGACTATGAAGACGACGGCCTCTTTGGTACGCAAGGGTATTTATATGAGCCTGAATATACAGAAGAAGAGCTTCGCGAGCGCGATGAAAGAGAAGCGAGAGAGAGGCAGCGTGCAGAGGACGCCGCTGCAAACAGACCCCGAATCCCGACGAACTGGTGGTGTGCCTGCCAACGCTGTAAAATTATGCCCACCGAAGAAGAGTGCTTATGTTGCAGGGAGTGGGACCTTTTACGTGATGACACCCCTGAAACAGGTTGTGTGGTATCAACCAGAATGTTCAAATCCCTGACCCACAAAGATGTCCTGGCCACCTTTTTCCATGTGCCAAAAGTAGATGGAAGCCCAAGACCCATACCGGAGGGGCCAGGTGGACAATTATCCACAAAGTAAGTACCGGTAGTCTAACTTGGTATGCTCTCATTTTTGTATGCAATTGCTGTCAACAATATTTATTTTGGTTTTATGTTCTGTTATCAGTTGGACTGATTAGACTGTTTCTGTAATGACTAGGTTACTGTTTCTGTAATGACTCAACGTTACTTGTTTTACCCTTGCTTCTCTCCCCCTTCATCCCAACCCCCACCAAAACACCACCCTCCCCCCTTTTCCGCCCCTAGCCAGCACAGGTTTATGGCCTATCGGGTGTTCTTGGAGTCAAGGCTGCGAGGAGAGCCCTTTGGGAGTGATAGGAGAGTTCTGCCAAGTTGTGTGGTAGCAGCAATCCGAAAGAAGTACCCTTCACCCAGTGGAACATACGATGGAGATCAGGAGGCACAGGAAACCGCCAAGATTATGTAGTTTAGTTGACTAATGTCTTATCCTACATGTAAATAAGAATATAGCCTACCAGTTTTATGGCAATATGCCTTTTAGCCTTAACTTTTAATGCCTTAACAGTCGTAGGCATATCAAAAGATAAGAGAGCCTACTGTTTATCTTGTATAATGTTCATAATTTGGTAGGCTAGATGACCTTATAGGTCATCTGTTTATAAATGTAAATGACCTATGCTAATGTGAAAGTGTAAGTATTGTTCATACTTTTTCAGAATAAAAACAAAAAATCTGCCACCACAGGTTTGGTCCTTCCCCATCATTGAAGGTAATAAAACAACACTAAACAATTTACTCCGTACAACAACTGTGATATACAAATATACAATATACATACAGGGAAAAGTGAATATGAAGGTTTCTGAATTTCACAGTTTTTAACAGCATCAGGATGGGTCATCCTTTGGGTCACCAGCTCTGATAACCTGCTGTGTCCCATCATTGGAACTGGTTCTGTTGGTGGGTTCAGGATGGTGGCATGGTTTTATTCCTCTCCCTCATCCTCCAAAACATTCTCCAGTAGGGCTTGTTTAAAAAGCCTGTGAGGTAGTTCCATATGGGGGCTTTGCCTCCCATGCAGCTCTGTTAGGCTCATCTTGATCCACTATTAAGTAACGAGGTAGGTTAGGCCATGTTGTGATACTACGCTATTTCAAACAGCTTGGAGACATGCTGCTTTTCAAGTATGATTTTGGCGCAGCCACAATTCCCCTCTCCATTTATAAACATCTTTTGCATTTTCTTGTCAAGCTTGTGTATCTCCTCAAGGGTGTTGTATAGGTTAGGGTAGGCGTACTATTTGGAGAATGTTTACGTGCTCTCACCGTCCAGAAAAAAAATGCATTCCAAGGCCCAGTATTTCAAACTATTATCTGAACCAAGGTCAGGGGAACTGAAATAACTGCAGTCAAATATTGCATATTCTGTGTTGAATATTATGGCTGTTCTGGATAGCCTATTATTCACATAGCACATTGCAATAAGCAAAAACATTGTTCATCACATTATACTAATAATAACTAGAAAAGTAGTGCAGACCTCCACCAAGGCGATAATGGTCACTAATGCAATATAAATTACAGAAGGTGTCCTAGATCACTGGTCACCAGCAAAATTGAATGGGTTCTTCCTTGGGCAAAGGCACACCTCTGGTAAAAAAAAAAAATCTTCCAAATCTGTGCATAACTTTCCAAGTTATTTTGTACACACACGGACAGCAAACAACCAAAATGGCAGCGAAACATATATGGAGGTATAAAGAAATTGCTACTGCATGTTCAAACAAAGCCAGTTTACAAAGTACGGTCTGGCAATGTCCACCCGCAATTTCTTTGGTGAATTAGAAATTCTATTTTCACCATGTAAGCTAGAAGAATCAGGTTTTTTTAATGAAGCAGGCTATAGACTTAAAATAACTAACTATTTTAAAAAATAACTATTTTAAATAAGAGGTGAGTATGAATTATGTGAACTTATCTTCCAGTAGAGGGCACAATACAGAAGCCACAATTCATTGCTACAATACATTGCTATACATATATTGCAATACAGTGTCTGTCCTCCAGAGGGCAGATGCACTCCAGGCCGGTAGATACAAATTTGGTAGAAATCTTAGGTTGGGTCCCAACATCTGCAGATGTTTTCCCAGAATGTCATCAAGACAGTATTTTTTAAGGATTACTACCATGGTAAGTTACAGGTGGCTAAAGTGACATTACAAAAGGCAAAGTACTTTTTACCTTTATACTTTGAAAGAGAAATCCAGAGTGAACCAATTCAATTTTTTTCTCACTCATTTTTTATTTTCCAAAACACAGCAACTTACAGTAAATAGCATGTCATTTGTTCAAGATCACAGCGTTCTGTCGGTAGACAAAACAAATTGATATAACTTTGACTGAATAGTGATCCGGCAGCTAACACTTAACTGAGTGGGGTTCAGAAATTCACCTTCAGTTTCATTTTCCTATGGCCCATTCAGCTAGTCTTGGCTACAGTTTTCCTGAACTCTCCAGAGACAGCATGTCTGACAGCATGTCTCTTGCTTAGTATCCAGTCTCCGCACCAGGCTGTGACTCTTATGTAATATTTCATCTGTGTACTGTTTGTTTACATGACACCAAAGGGTGGCCTACTGAAGAAAAAATATGGGTGATTGAAAATCTCAATCCCATGCCCACACCCATGGGTGAGGCTGCCTTTTGCGAGGCTTAACCCTCCTAAAACCAAAATTTATGTAACTCCATAATAATCATAATTTCATAATAATGTGGAATATTCCTTTAAATGATCAACAGTCATTTTGCCAATTCAACCTGCAAAATGAAAGCTGAGTAGGGGTGATATCAGCTTAATTGAACCACTTTTTGGTAAATCACTTGGGACAATAACACAATACCATATATGTCTTTTTCATATGTTTTTATGATTAATAATGACTGTCTCTGATAGTTTTGTGTTGAAATTATGTAATTAAATATAATTATTTAGGCCCTACAGTTATCAAAACATTGGCTGCGCAAACATTTTTCACATAAGTAGTTTCAGGTAAAATGGTCCGGCTTGTCAGGTAAGATGGGCCAGTCAAACTCCAAAGGGAAATATTAATGTATTAGGATGATATCAGCTAAATTGGGCCACTTTTTAGTAAATCACTTGGGACAATAACAAAATACCATAGGCCTATGTCTTTTGTGCACACACACACACACACACACACACACACACACACAAACACACTTTTGTGGACTTGTCCAAGATCATCCAGCATTACAGTAATTCAAAAAATAGTCACTGGGCAGTTATATAGTATGAAAGAAAAGGAGAGAAAAAAAAGAAAAGTATGAAAGTATGGAAGAAAAAAGATGAGTCTTTAAATTAGATTTAAACTCATGTAAAGTACTCATGTAAAGTCAGAGCAGACTTCAGATGGAAGGGGTGGTCATTTCAGAGTCTGGGAGCAGCAACAGAGAAGGCCCATTCACCTTTTGTTTTCAGATGAGACAGAGTGACAGAGTGGATTAATCCATACTGCCTGTACCATGACTGTTTGAGGGACCAGCATGAGACCTTCTCGTCCACACATAACAGTCTGATGATGGATCTTTACACTGTAGAGTCTTTTTACCGATTTCTAGATAGGACCTTGACTTGAACATCCACACCCTGTGACATTTTGGGTGACCGGGACACCGTGTGAATGTGACTGTGTGTGCCGTGTGGGTGCACTACCTGTGGTTTGTGGGTGGTTCATGGGTAATGTTAAGACTGGAATATTCTCGCCTCAAACCATGCACATACAGCTTTTATGAATTGGATGATATGAATAATAATCACTAAGGTGGTTGCAGAGATTTGCAGAGATTATGCTAAAAAGTGAGCTTCCCCTTTAATTTATTTTTTTCTCTGCTCAAATCTCTGCAACCTTGGCACATGTTAGACCTCATGGTGTTTGTTCCCAAATTTCACACAAAACCCAAACCTACAATCACTCCAATACATTTTACATTCTCTTAGCGCTATTATTCATATCATCCAATTCATAAAAGCTGTATGTGCATGGTTTGAGGGGAGAATATTCCAGTCTTAACATTACCCATTTGGCTCATTTTAGGAATCCCCCCTTTTCTCTACACACACACACACACACACACACACACACACACTGACACAGTCATGCCATCAGAAATCTGTTTGCCTGCCTGTGCACATCAGTGTGTAGTGTGTCCGTGTGTGTCGTGTGTGTGTGCGTGTGTGCTGTGCAGAGAGAGAGAACTAATGAACAGTGTACAAGCCCAAGCACGTCCTTGCATCCTTGCTAAGAGACGAGATTGATGCGCCTTTCTGCGTGGCGAGGACTCAGCAGTAGCCTATAGGCTACAAAGCAAAAGAGCATCTCGTATCAGACGCATGCACTGGCCTGAATATGCAAAGAAAGTGCGATCTCACTTTAACCCACTGAGTGCGACCAATGCGCCAGTGTCTTGAGCATAGTAACGTGAAGTGTTACATGAGAGTAACGGAACGGTCGTTATGACGATGGAAACAGTAATTTATTTGATAGGCTACTCAGTTACTGAAAACAGTAACGGCGTTAGTGTCAAGTGTTTTGAGGGCCTAATCAAGATGCACATCCAGAGCATCATTCCACCATCATTGGACCCCCTACAGTTTGCATACAGGTCAAACAGATCCACTCATTATGCCATCTCATCAAGGTTGTGTGCTCAGTCTCATGCTCTACACCCTCTTTACCCATGACTGTGTCGCTGCACAACCTAACAACTCTTTTGTAATGTAATCCATTGTTGGTCCGTAAATTGTTTGTTGAAAGGAGCGAAATCTAAGTTAGGGGCTGTAGCTCTTCCTCGACCAGGTAGTCTTCCCCCGACAGGTGTTGAGGAGTAGGATCGTAGCCACGCCACCTTTGTTTGTAGATCCTGCCAGTAATTCAAAACACTTTCAGTAGGTTGCATTACCGACGGCATCTATGACGGGTGTGATGGTAATTCACGGAGTCTGAACACACACACATACACATACAGTATACACATACACACACACACACACACACACACACACACACACACACACACTGCACAGTCATGCCATAGAAATCTGTTTGCCTGCCTGTGCACATCAGTGTGTGGGCTTGGGCTTGACACTGTTCATTGTTCTCTCTCTCTCTCACACACACACACACACACACACACACACACACACACTGCACAGTCATGCCATAGAAATCGGTTTGCCTGCCTGTGCACATCAGTGTGTGTGTGTGTGTGTGTGTGTGTGTGTGTGTAGAGAGAGAGAGAACAATGAACAGTGCCAAGCCCAAGCCGTCCTTGCATCCTTGCTAAGAGACGAGATTGATGCGCCTTTCTGCGTGACGAGGACTCAGCAGTAGCCTATAGGCTAAAAGAAAAGAGCTCTCGTATCAGACGCATGCACTGGCCTGAATATGCAAAGAAAGTGCGATCTGCTTTAACCCACTGAGTGCGACCAATGCGCCAGTGTCTTGAGCATAGTAACGTGAAGTGTTACATGGAGAGTAACGGAAACGGCGTTATGACGATGGAAACAGTAATTTATTTGATTAGGCTACTCGTTACTGAAAAAAGTAACGGCGTTAGTGTCAAGTGTTTTGAGGGCCTAATCAAGATGCACATCCAGAGCATCATTCCACCATCATTGGACCCCCTACAGTTTGCATACAGGTCAAACAGATCCACTCATTATGCCATCTCATCAAGGTTGTGTGCTCAGTCTCATGCTCTACACCCTCTTTACCCATGACTGTGTCGCTGCACAACCTAACAACTCTTTTGTAATGTAATCCATTGTTGGTCCGTAAATTGTTTGTTGAAAGGAGCGAAATCTAAGTTAGGGGCTGTAGCTCTTCCTCGACCAGGTAGTCTTCCCCCGACAGGTGTTGAGGAGTAGGATCGTAGCCACGCCACCTTTGTTTGTAGATCCTGCCAGTAATTCAAAACACTTTCAGTAGGTTGCATTACCGACGGCATCTATGACGGGTGTGATGGTAATTCACGGAGTCTGAACACACACACATACACATACAGTATACACATACACACACACACACACACACACACACACACTGCACAGTCATGCCATAGAAATCTGTTTGCCTGTCTGTGCACATCAGTGTGTGGGCTTGGGCTTGACACTGTTCATTGTTCTCTCTCTCTCTCACACACACACACACACACACACACACACACACTGCACAGTCATGCCATAGAAATCTGTTTGCCTGCCTGTGCACATCAGTGTGTGTGTGTGTGTGTGTGTGTGTGTGTGTGTGTGTGTGTGAGAGAGAGAGAACAATGAACAGTGTCAAGCCCAAGCCGTCCTTGCATCCTTATGCTAAGAGACGAGATTGATGCGCCTTTCTGCGTGACGAGGACTCAGCAGTAGCCTATAGGCTAAAAGAAAAGAGCTCTCGTATCAGACGCATGCACTGGCCTGAATATGCAAAGAAAGTGCGATCTGCTTTAACCCACTGAGTGCGACCAATGCGCCAGTGTCTTGAGCATAGTAACGTGAAGTGTTACATGGAGAGTAACGGAAACGGCGTTATGACGATGGAAACAGTAATTTATTTGATTACTCGTTACTGAAAAAAATAACGGCGTTAGTGTCAAGTGTTTTGAGGGCCTAATCAAGATGCACATCCAGAGCATCATTCCACCATCATTGGACCCCCTACAGTTTGCATACAGGTCAAACAGATCCACTCATTATGCCATCTCATCAAGGTTGTGTGCTCAGTCTCATGCTCTACACCCTCTTTACCCATGACTGTGTCGCTGCACAACCTAACAACTCTTTTGTAATGTAATCCATTGTTGGTCCGTAAATTGTTTGTTGAAAGGAGCGAAATCTAAGTTAGGGGCTGTAGCTCTTCCTCGACCAGGTAGTCTTCCCCCGACAGGTGTTGAGGAGTAGGATCGTAGCCACGCCACCTTTGTTTGTAGATCCTGCCAGTAATTCAAAACACTTTCAGTAGGTTGCATTACCGACGGCATCTATGACGGGTGTGATGGTAATTCACGGAGTCTGAACACACACACATACACATACAGTATACACATACACACACACACACACTGCACAGTCATGCCATAGGAATCTGTTTGCCTGCCTGTGCACATCAGTGTGTGTGTGTGTGTGTGCCTAATCAAGATGCACATCCAGAGCAAGTATGTAGGCTATAGGCTATATCACACTTTTTCTTCTATTTGAACAGCAATCAATTTCTCATTAAAAAGCATTAAAAAAATCTATTTTTCAATTCTGAATTTTGGAGACACACTAAAAATCTAACTCTGGTTTTAAATCGGGTTTGATTTCACTGCATTTGGGTGTTTGTAATCATAAATGAATGACCCTAATGTCATCATGAACCTTTTTGTTTTGTTTTGTTTTGTTTTTTGAAGGACTGGCTGGGTCGTTATGGGTACCTGCCTCCGCCAGACCCAAAAGTCGGAAAACTGCTAACAAAAGAAGGTTTAGAGAAAGCCATTCGAGAAATGCAGAGATTTGGTGGCATTGCGCAAACTGGAAAACTTGGTAAGGCTTTGCACATTGTTACACCACAGAAACCGTTAGGGTGTGGTAAGAAGTTGAAGTCGAAAAACAAAAACGATTTTTGTGGTTTACCTGTTTTAGACGGCAAGACAATAGAGCTCATGTCAAAGCCGAGGTGCTCCTTACCTGACATCATGGGCTCTGAAGACAGGATGAAGAGAAGAAGAAGAAAAAGATATGCTCTTTCTGGTTTGAAGTGGAAGAATAGAGCGATAACCTGGAGGTGAGACTATCGTCTTCCTTACACATTACACACAGATATCCAATTCAAAGTCGAGTCAAAGCAAACTTTATTGTCAATCAAAATCTGCAACAGTACATTGCAAGCAGACTGCATTTCTCCTAACTCCAAATGTGCAACAGAGTTAACATTAGACAACTAAGATGTATGACTGTATTTAAGACATCGCAACTCACTAGGACATAACGTGCAATTGATATCAATCAATAAATGATTACATAATATGTATTTAATCATTTATCCACTTATTGCCTCTCATTTTTTTCTTTTTCTTTTTACATTTTACTGTCTAGAGTACTTAACGGCCCCAGGCAAAGCAACGGTATACAACCAGACTTAGTTGCTAACATCATGAAATATGCCTTTAAGGCCTGGAGTGATGTCACCCCTTTGCAGTTCAATGAGCAGAAGAATGATCAAGCTGATATACAAGTGTCTTTCTCACACGGCCAACATGACGATGGCTACCCGTTCGATGGGATCGGGGGCACGCTCGCTCACGCCTTCTTCCCGGGAGAGCACCCCATCTCTGGAGACACTCACTTTGACGATGATGAGGAATGGGGTTATGGAGGTATGGCTCTTGAATGTCTTATTGCACTTATGCTAGTCAGTAGGCATGGAATGGCCATAGGGCATACAGGACAATGCCCGGTGGGCCGATGGCCAGGGCTTGTAATAACTTATTCATATTTTTCTTGAAGGATACAGGGCTTGTCCAATTAAATCTCTCAAGTTAATACAAGGTGTCCAACTTGCAATGTTACTTTAGCTTGCCATTAAGTAATTATTGAATTAAATCATGCTGGACATTTTTTGATCCCAGTCCAGGGCCCTGCTAGTCAGGATGTGAAATGTGTAGTGTTCTTGTGTTATGCATTGTCTCATTGCACTATAATAGATTTGGAAATCCCCATTTTCTGGAGCTCAAGTGCTTGGAATCCAGTGCTCTAGAAAGATCTGTTTGTTCATTCATAAAAAAGTCTGTAGGTTATCTAGATAAGGGCCATGGGTCATCAAGACTACATTGTAATTAGTTCCCTCCACTTTGAACCCAGACAGTTTTATCAACCACAAACATTCTCTTTGAGCTATGACCTCTGACAGAAACCAATTTATTTCCAGCCCAGATAACACATAAATGCCGTCTGGAAGTTGAAGTGCCCTCTACTCTTTTTTTCTTTTTCTTTTTTTTATATGAGTATGAGGATCATTAAGATTGAAATCGAGTGATGTATTTAACATACTGAATAACTGCTAGTTACTTTATTTAGTGTCAGTCCAAATTCTGTTAATGTGCCTGTCTCAGACACCAGTGGGAGGACCACGGATCTCTTCACGGTGGCCGTGCATGAGTTCGGTCATGCTCTGGGCCTGGCACACTCCGCTGATGCAAACTCCATCATGGCCCCCTACTATGACCCCCCCGCGGCACGGGATATCACACAGTACAGTCTGCCCTCTGACGACCAACAAGCCATCCAGGCCATCTATGGTAGGTGCACTGTGTGAAGTGCAATGTAAATGTTGCGAACTGTTCCAAATCTCCAAAAGTCATAAAGTCATAATGAACTCAACAGATCAGTTTTGATGTCAACCGTCAGTGTTAAGAGGGTCAGTGGAACAAGTGCCCTATGTACAGAAAGACAAAACAGGCAGTATACCTTTGAAATACATAATAATTGTGGAACTACTTGCAAAGTCTCACAAACAGCTTCTCAAAGGGTTAAACCTCTATGGTGTGGCATTGCCTCCAGGCAACATGGACTTGGACATGGCATTTTACTTTTTAAATTAAATCAGAATTAAACATGCAAATGATTTGGTATTTCCTTATCAGGACTGGGAGCTCCCGTATTATCCAAGCAATTGCAAAAAAGATATGACTCAAAGGTGGTCATCTTACTTCCTCATTCAGGAACTGTGCTAGTATCTTGTGGTACTACAGTTTCACTCCCCAAAATTATTATTATCACAAAAATTATTATTATTATTTTTAGGACTATTACGAAGCAAGATTTATTATTAAGTAACAATGTATTATCAGCATATCAACATAACAATTTTCATAACATTTCAATTTTGATTTCACATAAAATTACAAAGGAGCATGTGGCCATGAAGCAACATTGTAGTGACTAGCATATAAGTCCATATCAAATGCTAAGTAGGGAAACAACTATTATATTTGTAAGGCAAGGCAAGTAAATTTGTACCAATATGTGTTAAAGGTCAGGTTTCAGGTCAGGTTTTGTGTCTGTTATCTTCCTTTGCTACATGCTGCCTGCAATTCATTTGGTTTGCCGTTAAGAGTGTTGTAATAGCCCTTTGAGAAACCAAGATTGTTGAACCCTGTATGGGGATATTCAGAACCCTACAGGTTTGGTAAGCAGTTAGGCACCTGCTGCTGCTTTCTAGCTCAAGAGTCATTATAAGTCTATATGTGTAAAATGCTGATTTTCATGTTGCAATGGTACAGTGTTGCCTGAGGGCGACTGATTTGTTTTTAGTGTTTTAAACATTTTAATTTAAATGCACATGAATGATTGTATTATAGTGTTTAGCTGTTTTTGGTATTTTAAATGAAAAAGTTGAGCTTAGTTCTTAAAAACATGAACTGTTTAATATTTCCCATTACGGTACAATGAGGCAATAAATCTTCCAGCAGAAAAAAACACCACTAATATATATTTTTTTAAGCATATCATAATGTATGCCATAGAGGGTTACCGATGAGCGGGTTTTCTTTTTCTCTCTTCCTATTTTGAATCAACTTTTATGAATGTCATCTGTCTTTGTTTAATTGTTTTTTTGTTTTTTTTAATTAATTTTGATATTCAGGTATGACTTTAGTAGCCCTCAATGAGATGTTTTCTTCTGGAATTGTTCCCCTCAGGTTCCAAAGACGAAAATCCAACGTTGGTCACACCTAGTCTTCCTGACCTGCCTAAGCCACCTCCACCTCGTGGAACAGTAAAGTGAGCTCAGCATATAAACCATTTACTCGAAAGACATCAAAACGTGTGGTTGTGTATTGTGTGAACAAGACAAAGATAAAGACAATGGCTCTGTATTTTACTGACTGCTTTATTTCTGTCAAATGTACCTGCTCTTTTCTCTTAGGCCAAACCCTTCTCTCCCAAATCGCTGTCATGGAGGCTTTGACGCAGTGGCCAACGTCAGAGGAGAGGTTTTCTTCTTCAAAGGTTAGCAAGATTTACACCGCTCTGATAATCCCACCATTTATGAAGTGATCCCACCATTTATGAGAAATGTCAGCAGAATGTGCATACCACATACAGTATACTGCCCCCAAGTACTGTAGATTTGGGTTTGCCACAAGGAGAGTTTGGGCTGCAAAGCATCACACCAAAGGTTTCATTTTGATTTGAGGGCAGTATCAGACCTGTAGACTTTTAAGATTTGAAAATATTTTCTGGTCTCAAATTTTGCTGAATATGCATTTGA
>JAODXP020002602.1:0-30503 GCA_027497455.2 Sardinella longiceps | reverse complement strand
AGACAGCATGTTTCAGAAGTTACCAACATTAATACATAAATTTTTTGCTAATTAGAGTGCCCCCAGTGCCCAAACTGGGCCGAATTTGTTTTGCTGCTCTGGGATGGGGTCTGTTTAACAAGTGACATTTAACAAGTGACCAAGTTTGGTCAAGATAGGTCAAAGGATGGCTGAGATATGAGCTCACTTCCTGTTTGGTGGCTTTACAATCGATTTCGACTGGCTTTGGCGCTTGTGAGTCCAAAGAAACTTATGATAATTTTGATGGGGATTGGACTGAAGAAAATGTGTATCAAGTGTCATGATCGAACACAATTTGAGACAGTAGATGTTTTAGTTTCACTTTCAACATAATCCAAAATGGCGTAGAATCTAGGGGGGCGGAAAATGATGTCATATGGTGTGTTGGAATCGGCCCAGGGATTCTAATGATAGCAAGCTTTTGAAAACCGGTTGCACGGGTGAGAAGTTTTGTAAGTGAATGCGTGTCCAACTTTGACCTGACCTTTGAGGGGCCAGCATGAAATTTGGTGACATTTTTCATATTCAACACGGGACTGTGCTTAATCAGTGTGCCAAAATTCAGAATTTTTAACCAATGCATTCTATGGGCTGCCATAGACACCCAATGAACAGAATAATAAGAAAACATAGAAACACTAAAGGTTCAAGTATACTTCTGCGTACACCTATTGCATGTCCGTCTCCGAGTCTCCGCTTGCGTGTCCAGTCATATCATACTTCTACGTTGCTTGTCCCTCAGCCAGGAGAGAAAAATACTGCCGTCGGGAATGACCGACGGCATGAGCAGCGCCAAAGTCCGCCTATTCATTAACTATAGCAGAACTCTGCTGGCTACTTCATGTACACAGTAGCCTATAGTAACCTGTGTGGGGTTGAGCTTTTGATATCTCTTGTCACAAGGAGCAGGTTATAGTGATCAGTAGGCACAAGTAAGTTGACTGAATGGAAGAAAATGAACTTTATTGCAGCCAGGAGTGTCCTGCTGTCTGCTAACTAGCTTGCTAGGTAACTAAAAAGCTAGAGATAGCATAGAGTTCTCCCTGGTGTTGTTGTGAGAAGAAACCGGGAGATTGACCAATCACAGCCCTTACCTGAGCCAGTGCCCTCTCCGTTCTCGTACACGCATTGACGGATAGATAGGAAATTTTGGAGGTGCACGTCGAGCCACGGAGAGGGTCTACAACAGGCTCTACGTCGTCGTAGAGGGCTTTGCGTCTCGACGCAAGACGCATGACGTGTGACTGTAAATCGAACTTAAGGGTGCCTTCGCAGCTTAGCTGCTCGGCCCCCAATAATAATAATACAGACTATTGATTTTTGCTAGGAACTTTGTGTTGATTGCTTAGGAAGTGGAAAGAAAATAAGCTATAATGAAAACATACAGTCACATTAAAATTGTATAGCAATCAAGACAGCATTAAAATGAAATAGGCCTAGACCTAGGCTACATTTTGGCCTAGCTTTTTAATATTCCTAGTAAAATATGCTCCTTTTACTGATGTTGTCAAGAGAACCGGGCTACTTAAACTGCAGGGTTTTATGATCTTGTGGAGGAAAGCTGTCTGTCTTTATCGAGGAGGCATGGCAGTGCGTGAACTAGTTAGCACTTCCTAGGACTACGTTGGCCTGTATGCTATTTGTAATTCAAAAGCTAGAAAACATTGTGGCTACTGAACATCAGTGACCAGACCCATTTCCTTAGCCCAGCAAATCTGTGTTTCCACTTCAGAATGGTAGCCAGTAAGTTGTTAAGTGCTGTTTGACAACAGCAACCTGGGCAGTGAAACACAACAATGACGTTGAGCTATATACAATGTACTTGCTTATTCTACAAGTGTTCTTCCACTATTCTTTATTTATTCAGACAGTATACTAGCGGGTTATACATGTTCTATTTTAGAAGGTACTACTACTTAGTAAGTAGAGATCTCAGCTTATTAGGGCATTATTAAGATTATATCAGAAAAAAGGCTGAATTAGTCATGAACAAGAAATTTGTGAACGTATGTTAAAATAAAGTGTTACCATTTCGTTTTCTCAGATTGCTGAAACTTCTAATTCATTTCTGAGCCGCATGTTGCACAGAGACACCATCACAAGAATTACATATAAAAGTAAGTACAAGAACCTTATAATGTCTTCAAAGAATCTCAATCTATCTCTCATCAAATAATTTTGTGATAAAAGTTTGTGATTGTAGGAGTACATAATATGGTGTTGTAATGTATATACATCAGTATGTGCATAGTACAACACAATATTTACCATGTGTTGGTTTTAAAATGCAGCTGATGAGATTTAAAGTCATTTTTTATATGGGCTGTTGAACTGCATCTGCATTGTAATGCATTCTGCATCTTAGATAATGTAATGATGAGGCCAGTAGTATGACGAGGATGCATATACGATGGGATAAAGAAGAACGTAATGTATAATGAAGTAGAGTAGTCTAGGCCTACTGTGTAATATGTAAGGGATGTATTGTCTGCCGGCCATTATAAAATATTTCCTGAGAGGTCGAACTGGAGGTCTCTGGTTCATCCTCAAGGGAAATATTTTCATATAATGACCCGTGGTCCTACAACTTGCCAAAACAACAAGAAAAATCTTTTAAATTTCATTGCTTGTCATTCACAGTATTACATAAACACAACCCTCAACTAAACTTGGATCTCCTTTCATTTTCTACAAAGTTTCTTTGTTTCGTGTATATGCACACTGTGTCTTTCATTCTACTTTATAAATATTTTGGTAACCATTTTCTAATACAGTAATATTCCTTTGGACACAGTAATACAGTAATGAACCAGGAAAACATCGAAGTCAGAGCCCAAATATATAATTTACACTTATATAATTTAACCTTTATTTAACCAGGAAGGTCAAAAGTTATAAATACTGTACACTGACATACCAGGAAGACATGGACAAATAAAGACAAAGCAACATAAATAAATTAGAAAAGCGCTCAGAGAGCGCAGACCTCCGCCAAGACAATGTGGTCACAGATGATGTTCTGGATCACCAATCGCCATCAAAATCGAATCAGTTCTTACTTGTCCCAATACACATGTCCGAAAATTTCATCCAAATCCATGCAGTACGTTTAGAGTTATCTTGTACACAGGCAGATGAACAGACACACACACAGACACACACACACACACACACGCCAGTGAAAACATAGCCTCCTTGGCGGAGGTAATAATACCAAATTATGACACATAAGGCATAGGCTACTATTAGACAAAGACATAATATTAAGACATAAACATACCGAAAGACTCCCAAATCAAATAAAAAAATGACGCTGTTCTGTAGGCTAATGGTTAATATTAAAAGGGTGTTAAATTAAGAGATGGAAATAAATGTAGCTTTAAGTATGGTACTACAGGTGTGAACACTAGTATGGTACTACAGCAAATTTGAGATGTATAGAGGTAATTATGACCACCGCTAGCATAGCTAGCGTAGTGGTCATATAGTGATTGTCAAAGTTTTTTTTTTTCTCTCTCTCTCTCTCCCGTCATCTACTTCCTGATTTTTTGGTCAACGATTCCAGGGACACCGTAACACCAGGGCACATGAAACTTGGTGGGAATGTAGCCCCAGTAGACCAAAATTTTGTTTGGTCCCTGGGGGCCACTCCATCTTTGCGAATTTATATGTACATTTAATGACTGTACAACCATCGACCTGTAGGTGGTGCTATTAAGCGAAGGGTTACTGGTTTGGGATGATAGGCCTACTGTCTCACAGACACACACACACACACACACAGGACAGAGAATGTGCAGAACTGAGCGGCGGTCATATTTTGTACCGCCATGCGGTACATCTAGTTTGCCTGATTATGCTTTTGCAATAAAGGTCAGCAGGTGGAATTTTATTCTAAGAATAAGAGATCTATTGTGCCATCTCATACAGAGTTCAGTGGTGAGTCCTAGCATCTGCACTTGTAATGAAACGCAACGCTGAATGATATAGCACACATAGATTTTTTGTAAAGACAATGTGGAGTGCATATAAGTTATGTCACCATAGTTCAATACGGCTAACAAAGTGCTCTCTACCAATCTTTTTTCTTGTGTAGAGTATTGTATGTACAGTAACCGGGAGGGAAAGTGGATGACTTCAAAGATTCTATCCTGATTACATAGGCTAAATAGTCCATAGAAGTTGCCAACATGCCAGCCAACAAGTTTCAATTTTGTTGTGCACTATCCTTAGTTTATAAATAAGGATCGTTTTATTAATAAGCAATCCATTTAATGAAACCATGGGGTAACTGTTTAAGAAATGCAATAAACCACTCGAGTCCTGTGCTTATATATTATGCTGGTTTTGCCTGTGTTGTGGTGGCCCATGATAAAAACTAGCACATCCACCGGACTATTGTGGTTTATTGTGTAGGCCTAAAGAAAAAATAGAAAGCCGAAAGTTACACAGCAACAATGTCAAAAGTTATGCTTATCCAATTCAGTTTGAATTAACTTTGTATTTGAAAAAAAAAAAAAACATGGAATAATAATAATTTGGATAACATCACTTCAGAAGAACAATAAGTGTGCTCAATGAGCAAACACACTTAATTGAATAAACAATAACCAAATACCCAAATGCATTCTAATTTTTTTTCACTTAACAGATGATGCACATTTTCTGGGAGGACTAAATATCAAGGATATTTATCCAGACACCTCAAATTTCATCACTTATGAAGGTTCTATAACGGTGCCTCCATGCTATGAGACATCTACATGGATACTGTTAAATAAGCCTATATACATGACCAAGATGCAGGTAACTTAAAAATCCAAAGAAGTCACTGCACTCAAAATCAGTTACTGATTGGGGTAATATAAAGACATAAGACCATTCTCTTTAGAGAAACTGATTACGTATGTAACGAGTTCTGTTCTTTTTCTTCATACTTTTGTTGTAGATGCACTCTCTGCGTCTCCTCAGTCAGAATGACCCCTCTGTCGTTTTTCTGAGCATGAGTGACAATGTTCGTCCAGCCCAGCCTCTAAACAATCGATGCATTCGTACTAACATCAATTTCAGTATGTTGGACAAACAATGTCCAAATAAAACAGCTCAGAAATTACAATATCAAGGTCAGTGGTCCTACGCAGCACTCCTCACATTCATACTTGATAGTTTGTTGGGTCAAAAGTATATTGCAACATCAAAACAATTCAAACATTTGTCCAGAAGCAGACTTGTTTTATAAGTTCATGCCACAAAAGACTGCTTATAGCTTATTCTTGCAAACTAGCTGAAGCTAAGTAGGTGTGGACTTGGTTAGTGTCTGGATGGGAGACCTCTGGGGAAAAGTGGGTTGCTGCGGGTAGTGGCCTCTTTTCATAAGTGGGCATGAATCAGATAACTATTGGATATGTGTTGATGGGACGGCAGTCTAAACAAAAAGATCAGATATCGGGATCGGGATTGAAGTTTGTCTGCCCTAATGTGCGCGTTTGAAGGAGAGAATAGATGTTTGTGCAAGCTACATTTTGCATAGTTTCATTTTGCTTCACTTTCATTTTACTGACCAAGTGATTTGATGATGAGAGACAGACCGTCTGTTCGGATAACTAGACTATCTGCATAAATAGTTACTCGAGAACTCTCTCTCCTCTGCACTTCTGTTTCCCCACCTCTAACATGCACTTCTTGTTCCATCAAAGGAATTTTGCGCAATAGTGCAAGACTTCATTTCTCTCCACTCACTGGAGATTTTACATCACTCACAGGCGTCCGTGAGCCACTATAAAAATAAAATAATACAGTAGACTCCCGGACGTTCCGGGGTTGTGCCTGAACTTCGTTAAGGATATGATGTGTTGATCTTCTACTTAGTCATCATCATTATGATGGAAATAAGGATACGGAATAGGCTTACACACTCAGATCGCAATTCATTTAAAAGCTGCAATAATATAGCCTGATTGCCATCGACTTTCAAAGCTCTACGAGACTTTGGTCTGACCAGGAGCCCGTATAACAACGTTTCTCAAAATGCATGGTTGACCCGCCTCCCTGAAATGCCTCGGTTTGCTACTGGTCGATGTTAGAAAATGCTGTGCCGAAGCCAAACCAATCATACCACTCTTTCCTCTGACGTATGTGACGCGAAGGGAATTGCTTGAACAGGACTGAGCCGTTGGAGCTGCTCAAAGTTGATTGGTTCCCGAAAAAGTGGGTGGAGATCCCACTGTAGCGGGATCTCCGAATGTACTTGAACGAGGTTGTGGCCCTGCTGTGTGTAGCTGAGCCGAAGGCGTTGCGTCACCAGTAGGGCGGAGCCCGGCTAGCAATAATATCCTAGTTCTGGCCACCTCAATTCTTTTTTTCATTGTCCCTTTTCATGCCCTCTATGCATGCGGGTTGTTTCAAAACTTCAAAATGTCTGGCAAGTGTAAACATGCTCATCTGATTTGCCCACATTTGAAAATAGATGTTAACACGCAATAAAAAAAATAAAAAAATCAGATGTGAGCAGAAAATTGGAATTGGGCATATCTGATCTGCTGTGTAAACACAGCCTTAGTGAGTGTACAGAAAGTTTAATAAATAGACTGTTTAAACAGATTGTACTGTACATTAACTTTTCCGGTAGGGACACTTGGGGCATGTTGCCATGTTGTCTCTCGTCATTGTAGTAGGTAACCCGGTCCAAATCAAAAAGCCATGGCAACAGGAATGCTCAGAATCTTCAGTATGTTGCCCTCCCACTCACTCACTTCAGATGTAGCGCTAAGCTGAGCGAACATCTGATGATCAGCGATAGACGAGTTATTTCAGGAGCCAGAAATCCTTGAATCTAACTGGACAAACGACTTGTCCATCAATTTCATTGACGTACACTTCAGCCAACCACATGGATTCAAAACAGTTGCTTCTTCGCTACGTCACACCCTCTACAGCAGCCAGCAGCCCTGATTGGTCCGGTTAGAGAATATTGGGCTTGAAATCGCTCTGAAGGGCTTCAACATCAGGTCGTTGCGCGGAAGTGCCTTGCGAAAGTTACGTAGCGCATCATCTGACGTGAGTGAGGTAACCTCCCATCTAAGTCAAATGTAAAAAGAGTTAGATGGAGATAAGTGTGATTTATAGCACTTAGATTAGGCCAGGCTCAGTAGGCCACTGTTGTTAATAAGCTACTTGCAAGAATAACCTGAGTGGCATATACAAACTTAAAAAATCTGCTTCCCAATGAATGTTCACACTTTTTGATATTGCACATGAAATTCCATACCAGATTTCTCCTTTAAAAAGTCACCCCGCTTACTTGCAAATTTCTCCCTGAAGTGAAAAATGTCCTTCAATGGGGTGGGCGCTTTGGGCTATGAACATGACTAAAATTTAAGATAATTTATAATACAATAATAATACATAACTTTTTCATAAATAATAGTACTTCTGGAAGACAACATAACTTCAGTAACCTACATGTTCACTGACAATTTTGCTATTCCATTTCTGTTGTAGTGAATGAGTGGCTGCTTAGACATGAAGACGACCAAGAATGACCGATCATGATCAACCATCTGACCAACCATGATCAACCATCATGAACAGAAATGTCAGAAATGTGGAGGAAGAACTGAAATCTAAAAATGTTTCATATGCAAACATTTGTAATTTATGATATGAAGGAAATGCATTTTACACTTATCTTGGGGGGGGGGGGCTTCACATATACTGTAGAAAGACGAAGATGCAATAAACACAACAATTTGATTTATTGAATGCAATGAGATGAGATAAGATGTGTAAGCCAGAAATGCAGTATTCAGTTGTTAAATGATACTATTGAGTCCCGAAAGGGACTTGTGTCTGATACGGACTGGCAGACATCACATGGTTGTCCTCGTTATTATAAGACTACTTGTATATTGTTAAAAAAAATTCTCACAATGTTTTTATTTGTTTGTTTTAAACTAATTTATTACTGTTTCATGGATTCCGCTAACGCTGTAGTTTCCCATATTAATTGAGATTGAAACTAACATTGTTTACTTCATCAGTTGACCATTGCGATGTGAATGGACAACTTGCTGAATGATGTGAATCTCTGTATTACCCATCTCGCTGTTATCAAACCAAACTGGACGTATCATAGTCCTACCCCAAGACACCTTGTTAATGCAATTGGAATGTGAATAATTTGTGTGTAAGCACATATCATAAAGGTATTGGCCCAAAATCATTAAGAAGTGACAAAGAGACAGAGAAGCTGGTCGCATAAACACTGTGCAGCAGCATACAGGTATTTGTTATGTGCAAAACAATTAAACATGTATTTTTAAAATGTACTATAATGTACAGCATCCATGATATAGTTCTTATTATTTCAAACAAAGATCCTTACCCATGATTTCTGCCTAAATCGGTGATAAGGCTAGCAGTGTTGGGAGTAACGAGTTACAAAAGTAGCTAATTACTGTAATACATTGCTTTTTGTGGTAACTTGGTAATGTAAGGCATTACAGGAGAAAAATTGGTAATATTTTACTCGGTACAATTGTAAGTAACTCAAGTTACAATGCATTTTTAACTTGGAATGAAGTGGTGTTTTTTTCCCTTCATACAAATTCACCAAAAATCACTGAGAGATCAGCACAGGTTAAAAGTCTGCCGGAATTTATGTAGAACTTTACAGTCTCCGCTTGTCATTCTCAATATTCATAATGATTAGTGATGGTCATAGGCTACCGGAGGGCCCGAAGAGTAACTTGAAAGTAATGCAACAGCAGTGTAATGCTTTACAGGCGCGTAACTACCGCAGGTTCAGCGGGTGCGGCCGCACCGGGGCCCGTGGCCTTGCAGGGCCCGTCCATCGCCACCTCTGAAGACATCAGTAGCCTAACGTTTCTAGCTAAACACTTCAGATATGTACGGGGTACGGGCCCCTTGAAAGAAGAAGTGAGCCTCTCTATGTAACAGCATTCGCCTGAACATAAATTACTTGCTTCTGGACAATGTCGAAGAGAGACATGCGGACGTTTCGTTTTCAGTAGATAAATGACCGCTAGGACTATATAGGCGTAACTTACCCTGAATCTCACTTCATGGTGACACCTGAAATATTGTCCAACTTAATAGGGCAATGTAAACTATAGGCAAATGTGTATAAATTATTATCAACATATAGAGATAATAATCAGCGAAGAGAACAACAACGTGTATTTTGGTAGTCTAATTTGCTTTAGGCTACTAGGGATTGTGGGATAGCCTGTGGTAGCCTAATGAACCTGCGCATTAGGCTACGTACAGAGTTGATGAGTCGAAATATAAACAGAAGGGGTTTTCATAAAAAAATCTGATACCAACATGTATAGCAGGATATCTGTAACGTAGAATATTATTTGAGGTGGCATCTCTCGTTTAAATGAAGGCCAGTTTCAGTCACTAAAAATGGCTGGGCTACTTTTGAAAAGTTTACTATTTGCAGCAGTTAGACGGTAACGTTAGTGAAGGTTTTTTTTTCCTAATATGGATGAGTGGAGAGTTTTCATACGTGGAAAAGAAGAATCGAGATAGAGACAATTTTACTTAAAATCAGACGAGGACTGCTCAAAAGTAAGTTAAGAGTTTTGTGCATGGTGCGCCGTCACCAATGTTTCTCTAATGCTTTACATTGTCAAGTAATATTGTAATGTAAGAGATTATTTTAAAAGGTCATTAACAAGTAATGTATAATGCATTAAAGTTTTGTAGTAACTTGCCCAACACTGAAGGTTGCATGATGGGGTGTAGTGGGGAGCAGTGTGCCGTGTGTGTGTGTGTGTGTTGGGGGGGGGGGGGGTTCAGAAAGGGAAGGGCTATCAGATAGATACTGTAATAAGAAGGGAGATATAAGTGGTAAAAGTCAACCGTATGTGTGCATGAGAAGTGGGAAAAAGTCAGGTGTGTGTATGTGTGTGCAATATGCAGTCTTGTAAGATGTGCTTAGGTCAAGTGTCAGTATGTGTGTTGTGTGTGTGGTGCTGTGTGTTAAGATGTGTTCATAAATGTATTTATTTTAGCATGTATGAGGTTTCACTCAGCCATGCTAGTCACTTGGAAAGGCTAGTGAACACATACTTGAGGAAGTGGCTAGGACTTCCGAAGTGCATCAGCAGCATTGGACTTTATTGCAAAGGAGCGCTGTCACTGCCAGTCTCCAGTCTGGTGGAGGATTTTAAGTGTGCGAAGGTGAGGCTGGACATGTCCCTTGCTGACTCTCGGGACCCTATGGTAAGCGGTGAGCGCCTGCTCTAGCAACTGGGCGGAAGTGGACCCCTGCCACAGCAGTGTCGCAGACCAAGTCTGCCCTCCTGCACCGGGACGTAGTGGGCCATGTCCAACAAGGGAGAGAAAGTTTTGGCCTAGGAACTACGACACCTCTCTGGCAGAAGGCAACAACAGCGGAGCGTCGCACCTTGGTGGAGGAGGTATGCCAGCAGGAAGACGCTCCAAAGCCGTGGCACAAGCCAAACAGGGACGCTGGATGAGGTGGGAGGGGGTCGAGAGAAAGAAACTAAACTGGAGTGAACTGTGGGGCATGGAGTCCAACCGGCTGAGTTTCATCATCCGAGCCACCCTTGTAAAGGATCCATCCTGCCCCGTGTACAACCCCAGCAACGCTCAAACACATACTGGTTGGCTGTAAGACCAGCCTCACTCAAGGCAGATACACTTGAAGAGTTCAGATGCAAAACCCCCTAAACACCATTTTTGTGAAAACTGAGTTAATGATATTGTGTGAATCCTGTATAAATCTAGAATATGTAAATGAAATGTTTTTGTGAAAAAATAAAATAAAACCTGCTTCCCGCCGTGTCTAAAATATCTGTTTACAATTAAAACACTGTAAACGCCTGATAGAAAATGGCTTTTTCTCAAAAAGTGGTCAAGTGGAGTTAGGGGGTTTTGCATCTGAACTCTTCACTTGGAAACATAACCAGGTTCTCAAGTGTTTGGCCGTCAAACTTGAGTGCAAGAGAGCAGCAATTAACAGCAAGCCTCTCGGAGCCGAGAATGTGCACACCAACCAGCCACGGTTTGTGGGGGAGGGGGATAAGCATAAGGGGACGTCTTCAAACAGTGAACTGTCCTCATTGAAGGCAGCCAGGGACAGGCAGAAGAGAGTGGATCTGGAGCAGAAGCTCATCTTTCCTCCAGAGATTGGCATAACAACGCTGCGTCCAGACATCCTCTGGTCTAACTGTTGCCAGCTTGCCTACATCATTGAATTAACAGTGCCTTGGGAGGATGCTCTTGAAGAGGCCTTTGAACGCAAGAAGCTGCGTTATTCCGAGCTTGCAGCTAAAGCAGAGGACAAAGGCTGGAAGATAAGGGTGCGTCCGGTGGAGGTGGGCTGCAGGGGCTTTGTAGCAAGCACTACAGCAAAGCTCCTTAGGGAAGTTGGAGTCAGGGCGCAGGCCCACAGGCAAGCCATCAATGAGCTGGCCAATACTGCAGAGAGGACAAGCCATTGGCTGTGGCTGAAGAGAGGAGATACCATCTGGGCTGCTAGGAACAGCTAGCAGAGGGACACATACTCACGCCTGATCAACCTGTGGTGGGCCTGTCTCAGCAGAGGGTGTATTGTGATAAGTGGCCGAAACACCCAGTGATGCTCAGGTACACAACTGACAATGTAGCCCGCTGCAAAAGCTGCATAGCGCCCACCGTCCCTACAAGTGGTGCTGTATATATCAGGGACGCAACATCAAGTCCTTTCAATGAATCTGAATTTATTATGTCTAATTATTCCTGAAGTTTATGTTTGTTAATATTTTCTTCAAAAAACTGCACCTACCATTTAGGCTACAGCATGACAAATATGAGCAATCTTCACTTTCAGTGTAGACACATGCCTCAGGAGGTCTCAAATTTCATGTCCCTAATACAGACAAACTTGTGGGGCTTTCCCTTAAGGAGCATTTTTTGGATAAAACAGATTTAGCCTACTTGATTGCTAGTATAAGAAGGTTGGGGGTTACCTCACTCACTTCAGATGTAGCGCTAAGCTGAGCGAACATCTGATGATCAACGATAGACGAGTTATTTCAGGAGCCAGAAATCCTTGAATCTAACTGGAGAAACGGCTTGTCCATCAATTTAATTGACATACACTTCAGCCAATCACATCGAAACCAACCGATGACGCTGGTTACGTTTGTTGGATTGGTTGGATTCAAAACAGTTGCTTCTTTGCTACGTCACTCCCTCTACAGCAGCCAGCAGTCCTGATTGGTTCGGTTAGAGAATATTGAGCTTGAAATCGCTCTGAAGGGCTTCAACATCAGATCGTTGCGTGGAAGTGCCTTTTAAAGTTACGTAGCGCATCATCTGACGTAAGTGAGGTAAGGTTGGGGGTGCCTACAGCCCTTAAAATTTCCCAGAGAAAGAGAAAAAGAGGAGAGGTGAGAGGAGAATTGTAGACACAGCAGCAGTGAATATAGACAGGATAAAAAGTCATGAATATTCCGCCATTCATTAGGAGCAGGGTTTATTCATTTATTCATAGTCTGTCACATTCATGATTTAGGCCTATAGGCCTATTACAAATGCTAGACAACAATGACATTCAACAGATAAACAAACACAAAACAAAATTAATTTGTTTTAACTTTACCAGAGCAATAATGTGTCCACACAATATGTACATGGACTCCAATTTGCCATTACCCACTGGATGTCAGACATAGAAATTATTTTCATTCAAAATAATTTCGTTAAATAAATCACAACGCACTTAGGCTACAAATATAGAATGAAATTTAAAAAAAAATGTCCTAGACCAAGTGGTTTTGCATTAAATCTTCAAGGTCTGGAACCCGCTCTCACAACATACCAACCAGTTTAAATGTTATGTCCTGCTTTTTTGGAATCACACTGATGAAGGTCTTATGCAACACAGCTCCTTTAGGCAACTTTGGGACCATGTCTTTGCTTTCTGCACTATGAGGCAGGGGGATGTATACCTCCTTTGTGAACCTAACAATGCCATCCTCCAAGGCGTACAAAGTGTTGTTTTTCCCAATTCCAACCTGTAGAGAGATTTCAGGATTTAGCCTATAAAAAAGGTAAAATACATCCAACAACCACGTCCACCTTATTCTGCCTCATTCATAAGCTATTGATATAACACATTGTTATTTAAAAATATAATGAGAAATAAACAAGCAGGCTTTGTGCTAGTGCTATTTTGTAGGCTTTTTGAGGTTTGCTGGTCTACGTCTAATAAGGAGTCTGTCACTTTACATCTACAGTATATCGCGTGTAACGTCACAAGACTCTGTTTTGTGCAAAGTGTTAGTCGAAATCAGTATGCTGCTGCAGATGTTGATCATGTTTTATTTTTTTTATCATTTTCAACAAAAATTCATAAACAACTTGAGCAGAAGCTTCATTGGATTAAAGGAGAGATGTGTCTTGCAAAAGGCTAAGCCTTTTTTTTTTTTTTTTCCTTTTGGTGAGTAGCCTAACGTTAGGCTCCTACATTAATGACAGCCACCACATGCAGGCAGTATGTATTAGTACTAGAACGTAGGAGGCATACAATGTTGATGGAATTGATCATTAGAACTGGTTCTCGACACCCATCCCTAATTGCATGCCAAATACACATACTTTGATTATGTATTTCACATACTGTATCCAACATCAGAATGGGAATTATTCAAAAACCTTTCACTTGTACACATCAAAACAAAAATCCTCATTACATAAGTAAATAAGTAAAGGCTTCAGTGGATCCCTTAAATTGATTATGTGATATCGTATACCATGGTGATTTGTGTATTTGACTCTTTCGTTGTAGGCCTTTCTGCTCTGGATGCCAGATGGAGATCCAATGGTGACTACAAACAATCTCTTGACAAGTGTAGTGCTCCTCCTTGTGCCTTGGCTGGACTCATAATGAAGCGGCAGTTGAAATGACCTAATATGAACATGTTTTTGAATGTGTGGTTCCAGTGTTTATTTCTACCCCACACACAAGTAACAGAAGACTAGAGAACAGATTGAACATGGTTTTAGAAGGAAGTGCTCATCATCATAAAAACACATATTGCCCCATTTAAGACTGGTTTGATTACATACAGTGACACTATATGAGTCTTCATTGACATTGGGATACTTGCCGTTGTAACCAACACCTTCACACTAACAATCACGACATGTTTTGGAGAGAAATATAGGCTATGTAGGGTTGGACGATGTGGACTTAAAAATATATCATGATAATTTCTGTTTTTTTATCCCGTTATTGATAATTGATAATGAAAGTATATTAGGCCTACAAGTTAACACAGGATTCGTACAGGTGCCTGAAATCCTTGAAAATGCTTGGGTTTTAAATGTTGCGTTTTCAAGGTTTCAAAAGACACAACTCTTGAAAGTTGTAGCCTACACCTAATCAATTAATAAATTGTTGACAATAAATATTCACCTGATAGAGTTGTTTGTGTAGGCTATTAGCTGGAAATATTAAATGATGATCCGAAATCAAAACTTTAAGTTATAGAATTTTACATAAGATGCTGCCTTCAGAGTTACATTCCTTCAGACTAACACATAGTCACTGGCCAGAGGTCTCTCATCAAAGGCAGAGTAGGCCTATGTGTCAGGATTCTGAAGCAAGAAAGCGCTGAGATCAGAGAGGTTAAAAGCAGAGATTCTGATTGGCCCAAATATGTCACACAAGATTATCCAATAATGGTCTATACACCATGCAAGCCGACGCTGTCGGTTTCAAGTTTCAGAAGCAAACATTGAGATTCCAATTGGCACTACACAGCCACGCACACGCGCACACACACACACACACACACACACAGAGAAATGTGCAGATTGCAACAGACCGCCTGTTGGATTTACTCTTACTAGAGCTTCAGAAAGAGAATGAAGCAAAAACATACAGGCAATTCTATATCATTTGAAAATGGCCCAACAACATGGTCCTCAAAATTTTCTGATTTTAAAGGATAACTTCGGTCAATTTCAACAAAAGCTCTATTTCTCAAGCTACTCGAAACATGTCAGTACCCGAAGACGCGAGTCTTTTGTCCATCTCACAGCGTTTCTGCGACCGGAGAATTAGCCCCAACTGCTAACCCATTGGGGCAGACTTATAAACTGTATTTTTAACATCGTTAAATGCTCCAAATCTCACCCCAAAAGCTATGCAACATCAGTGAACATCTTACAACACAGAACTGTAGTGTTTATGGCCTCAAATGACTAAAAAAAGTGGTCAAAGCAGTGTGTTTGTCAAAGCAGCAACATAGTTTGTTTACATCCTTGCTTCCGCTAATCCAAGTCAGTTTCACTTTGCTCCCTCAATGGCAGAGATGAAAACTTGAGTTTTGTAGACGTGAATAATATTCCAAAATCTTCCGTTTTGTGTTCAAACATTACTGACCATGTTACAACAGCCTGTCTTGAGCTATGAGGCTTACAATAGCTGTAATGAGCCAGCAGAAAAGAGTTCTCCTCACTATATGTCCTTAGGTTGCCAGATCTTGCAGCATGCACCTAGCGAAATTACAGATTTATTCAAAAGTGAAATTAATTTATATTCGTTTATAGAAGTGCATTTTAAATGAAAAAGGGACAGTAAATTTAATGAAAAAGCCCTTCTATTTCACTTTTGAATAGGCCTGTGATTATTGCATGGTGCTTGCACAAGGTATCAGAAAATCAGATATGGCAACCCAGCAACGCATCATGAGCAGACAAGATAGCTTTCTTGTACAGGCTCATTATGGGTATTGTAAGGTTCATGTGTCATGACAGGCTATTGTAACATGGTCAGTAATGTTTGAACACAAAACAGAAGATTTTGGAATATTATTCATGTCTACAAACTCAAGTTTTCGTCTCTGCCATTGAGGGAGTAAAGTGAAACTGACTTGGATTAGCGGAAGCAAGGATGTAAACAAAATAGGTATGTTGCTGCTTTGACCACTTTTTTAGTAATTTGAGGCCATAAACACTACAGCTCTGTGTTGTAAGGTGTTCACTGATGTTGCATAGCTTTTGGGGTGAGATTTGGAGCATGCAACAATGTTAAAAATACAGTTTATAAGTCTGCCCCAATGGGTTAGCAGTCGAGGCTAATTCTCCGGTCGCAGAAACACTGTGAGATGGACCAAAATTTCTCGCGTCTTCGGTACTGACATGTCTCGAGTAGCTTGAGAAATAGAGCTTTTGTTGAAATTGACCGAAGTTATCCCTTAATATTTTCCAAATATTCTTTGTCTTATTAGAATAAAACCAAAATTAATAAATTAAAAATTAATAGTAAATTAATTGTGGTACATAACATGGAGTAGTGTTGGCTATATATCTATATGGGCAATTCCAGCGTTATGGACGTGACATTTTCATGCATTATTGATTAACAAAATGCCACATAACCTCCGCAAACCTAACAGTATTTCACAATTTTGTTCATATTCTTATGCAAACTCCATGGCTGAATATAGGCAAACACAAAAAAATGAATATCATGATTTACATAGAATAAGAATATGAGCCTTTCAATTTGCGTCATGGACGTGACGAAAAACGGACAAACTTTTGAGAGAGGATAGTTTTTGCTGTGAAGAGTGTGAAATTTCTAGAGAAATGTAACTACATTCATACAAAACAGGACACCTCAGTAAAGAGAGAGAAGTGGGAGAAATGGCGTTATGGATGTGGCGTTATGGATGTGACGTTATGGACGTGACGTCTGGAAAAACCTTCCAAAACGATACAAAACAATTGTGAATTGTGGATTTTAACCTGTAACGACAGAAATAGTAATATAACAATAAAAAATAACTGATAGCATTGCAGCTTTATGTGTGTTATCACCCACTTATGCCCATTATAAGCCTCTCCATAGACTTACATTATAGCTGAATAGGGTAGCCTAAACATTTTAACAAACAGATATCCTTTCGAAACTTGCTCAGTTGAATATCTACATCGAGACGATACTTTTTCGTATTGCAAGTTTTCTGAAAGAATTTGTATGTCCATGTAGATGAGACTTGAATTTTTAAGGTGAGGTTTACTTTTTTGTGAAATTGCCCATATATAAATATAAATGTATTTATATAATATATTTATAAATATATTTTCAATGTTTTTCCATATGAATGAAATAGCAATAGGATTAACATTATTTTCTACAAAGGCCTCATAGTAGCCTATTTGAACCAGATTGCTTTTTTAATGTGGCGGAAATGGGCTTCCACATTGAGCTCCTCCTCCGTCCAAGGGCGTCAGTTTGGTTTCTGAAGTGCTGGGGACAAAAACACTGATATACAGCTTGGTTCCAAAGTGCTGGAGATAGAAATTTCTTAATGTTTCTTTTATGCTTCTGTCTATACAAAATTGCAACATGTTAGCCTATCTTCTCGCAAAAAAAAAAAAAAAAAAAAAAAAAAATATTAGGCCTATCTAGGTGATATGATAGGTGATGAGGAATTTATGTTCGGACAGCTTTGCGCACGCGAGTAGCGCTTGCAATCTGCTGCGCTCTCTCGGCAGATCTCAGACCTAGGCTATAACGTAAAATAAAGCTTGTAATGTGACGGAAAAATAATTAACATGCTCCCAGTCCAGTGGAAAGCATATAGAAACAGAATGTTTGTTTGTTGACAGTAAAAACATGTTGCTTCGTTGGTCTGGGAACCGAAAGTGACAGTGGATACATTTGGATAAATACGGTGTATGGGAGAAGGGCGATTAGGCCTTTTGCGTTTAGGCAAGAGTCGTTTAAGCCCCCCTGCCATCGTTTAGGCCAAAAGGGAGCAGTAGTTTAGCCACAGGAAGCAGTCGTTTAGGCCAGGCTACAGCAGCTGAAATCTTTGCATCTCCACTTTTTATTAGCCAATTATTGTACATTCGTTATTATAAGACATAAATCAGCACTACTGGTCTGTCTGAGTAGCCTACATATCGATGGTAAATTATTTAATAACCAACTTAAGTGTGGAAACGTTTTTTTTAATTTAATAAATGGTGATTTATAAATTCATAAAATTGTGGAAATAATCATCCGCATTGCGTTAGATTCGCGCGGTTTGTGAGAATTAAAATACATTTATAAAATAAGCATCGCATTGTCATCGAAAGGGTGACTGGTCTGAAACCACCACATTCTCCCTTAGGCCTACAATTGAACCATCCAGTCCATAACTTGTCCATATCTTGCGCACACGTGAGCGCAATGGAAGGTGAAGGGAACAAGAGGCTATGCTCTAGGCTTTGCGTCTGCATTAAATTCCCTTCGCAGATTTCCTTCCTTTGAGGTGATGTCATCTTTGTTCACGATTGAACCAGGCATATCACTTGAACTAGAACAGGCTAGACTTAACGGTTGACGGCGACTTTACTTTGCTGTGAAATAGCCTAATTCTTGGGACGTTTTGCGTTGTTTCAAAAGTGTCGGTATACATTGCATTGCCTAATGTGCAAGGAAATCGCTAAAATGTTTACCGTCAATGCACTGAAATAGGCTTACTGAAAACTGATCGCTGCAAGTCTCTCACTCTTGTTCCCATCACCTGCCAAACCTTTCCAAAGAATAATAATAGGCAGATATAGCTGCCCCGGCCAGTGATGCAGAATGATGCTGCGAAAGTTATGCTTTTAAAAGTCATTAAACGTCTCGAAAACAAACTCAGTGGTTCATATGAACTAACTGCTCTATTAGTCCCAATGTAAATGATTGTAACCACACAGTTTGATAGCAATTTAAGTCCCAAACAAAACGTTAACCTCTTGGTCAACAAACGTCGGGCTGAACGGTTAAAAGACGCTACTTCCCCAGCTGATGCATCTTCAAACAAAAGCTTGCGGTAAGTTCCTATAACTTCACCAAAGTCACTAGTCTTCGATTCAGACTTTAGCCTACATGAACACGCAGAAGTAGTCTATGTCTGATCTTGTACAGTATGTAACTGAGACAGGCTACCACAAAGTAAATGTTAGAATTTGCGCATAAGGCCTAGGGAAAATCTGACTTTACACCAATGAGCACAGCTGTTGTTTAGACCTTGCCTGATCTTTTTTTTTTTTTTTGCCTTAAGTGAGATTGGCTTTATTTTTGAAAATTCTCTGGCAGTGGAGGAATTCTATATGAGCGCTGCTGATCCAACGTTATTAATTGCGCAAGCACACAACTTTCCTTGTAGGCTATTCGCGTGGATATCGTAGCCCTGGCATTAGAGATTTTCTGTTAATGACATGTTACTTTAAATTGTCAATAGTGATGGGGACAAAATCTGTCATAACAAAAAGTCCCTGGGACATATCCCCGGCGTCCCCGGCTAAAATGACGCGCTTGCCTCCGTCTAAGATAATAACCTGACAGGCCAGACTATCACATGAAGAGTAGCCTACGTCTAGGTTTCTAAGCTAATAAAATAATTCCATTTAGGCTAAGCGGCCAAGCCAGCCAGGGTACATGTGAACCATTTGAAGAGTGAAAACTGTGAGGTTGATGCACAGGTTTTAGAAAAAGTTTTCTAACCCTCTGTATAACAGAGTCTACTAGAAACGCAGCTGCAGAGGTTCAAGGAAAAAACAATTTTGAAAACCTGCGCGGCGAGCCCATAGAAATTGCTTACTTTACTAATAAGATTATTGTGTAAATGACATTCTCGACCATTTAGATGAAGTTAATAGGCCTGCCATTTGCTTTAAACTGCGCTTTTCTTCCTGTTGCCTATACAAAAGTAGCCTAACAATACCAATGACATAGCTCATATTTGACTCATTAAAACGGCAATTTAACTGTAGGCTACAACGACATTTGCAAAGCCACCGTCTATCATAATAGCATCAAAACAATGAGTTTCCGTCTTTGTTTCTCTCTTAAAATAGCGCTAAATTGTCTCACTTTGCTACGTTTTGATGGCAGCACTGAGAATGGAAATAAGTTAGATGATTCCATGACTGCTCTGGCGCGTTGTTACAGGTGCGCCTGTCTGCCTCCAGACTGGACCAATGCGGTGGAAAAAACTCGCTCCCTGTCATATTGATTATGATGGTGTCCGTGCTCCTCTCTCATTCTACAGCTATAATATAAGTCCATGGTTGTTGGTTGATTGACTGCTTGGTTGGTAGGTCGGTCGGTCGGTCTGAATCTGAAGATTGCCCATACATATTAATTCAAATTCATACTCTAATTCACTTCAAGGGCTTGAGCAAAGTTTGTCACAGGCCGAAGCCAGGCCACAGGCCGTTAATTGAATAACTCTGACTTAAAGGACAGCTCCGAAGTAAGTTTAAGCATAGCCCTGTTGCACGAGCCTTCTAACAGCAACAGATTTGGCATAGAATGGAAGAATTTTTCGTTGAGTCAAAGGTACCTCAGATCTTACTTTCAGTTTTGAATAATAAGTTTCCATTGATTCAGTGTAAAGAAAAATATACTTACATGACCCCCAGGATGCCAACGCATCAGCCTCTGTGTTGCAAGGATGTTTCCAGCATGTACAAAATGACCTAAAATTAAGGGGATTCCTTATGAGACTTCAACACATCAAAGTAAAATTATGGGATACAAACTGGTGGTTAAATTGGGGCTTTCCTAAACTGACTTACATGACTTGATCTCTACAGGTACAAGAGTACTAGTCTCTACAAGTGCTAAACCCTGGTCACAGAAACACCTTTTCTCATTATGGGTTCATACTTAACATTATTTGCTTTGACTAATGATCATAGGCTACTTACACAGACAACCATTCATGCATAGTCATTTTTTCAGTGGACTTGATGTAGGCTGCTTAGTTTTTTCCACCATTAATTATTGCTTGTTTGCATAATACCTATTATGTTAAGATACACATATTTTATTTTATTTAATATGCCATATTATCAATAGTGTGTGTTTATATGAACCTGTCTTCATAAAACCCTATTGCTTAAGATTTCAGTAACTCATATATTAGCAGCTAAAGTAAAATGCAAAATTTGCAACTTGCATCATAAATAAGAGTAAAGTGAACCCATAAAGTAAACTCAGACCCATAGACAGTAGCTCAGAGTTGTAGGCTGTATAGTTGTAGTTTGCTATAAAGGTACTATTTCTGTTGATGTCATTGTCAAGGCCTCATTATGCTTCCAAAATAGTTGCTGAGAAAGTGAAAAATAAAACAAGAATAGGAAATGCTTTTGAAAGATGGAGATGGCTGAACGCAGTAAAGTACTTTGAACATGGCCGTAGTATCAATTTTAGCCACAGTCCTAAATGCTACTAGCCTAGAAAACTAGACGTACCCTAGTGGCGGCACGTCTAGTAGTAGCCTAAGCCATAGCTCAGGGGTGGCCAACCTGTGGCTCGGGAGCCAAATGCGCCTCTTTGCCCGGAGTCATGCGGCTCTTACAATCATGTCCAAGTTTGTGTTTGAGCGTGTGTGTTTATGTGCGTGTTCACTTCCCTTACATTTAATTCCTTCTCTTCACTTCCCTTACATTTAATACAGTGATTTTGTTTTGTTGTGAGTGTGTACAGTATGTGTGTGTGTGAGGAAGAGATGGTTGGGGGTGTGAGCACATGTGTATGTTGTTGCTGGCCTCTGGGCTTACTATTTTAGGGGTACATTTCTGTGATCATGATGGGTAATGTAGTAGTAGTAACAGGTTCATGTGTCCGTGTGCCGATGTGGCTCTTATGTGGCTCTTGGTCTCCGACTGGTTGGCCACCCCTGCCATAGCTAATTTGATTAAATGACGCGGTTGGCAACGCTCTATGTGTTTAGGGCAGGCTTCGCTGCAAACAACGGCCTTTTGAATTGGTGTTTACATCTTGTTCGTTCCTCCGATTGGCCATAGGCCATCCTGTTGCGTAAAGAAGTAGTTTGAAAGATAACAGACTTGTTCCGCCCACGACTGAGTTTGGTCTCTCTCTCGATGCCAGACTATACATTTCAATGATATAGGATGGCCTGCCAGGCTAATATGCTACTATTAAAGCATGATTTTTAACGATGGTGGTAGCATACAGTATGTCATGGCCCAAAAGCAAGAATTTAAGTTAGGGGTGTTGTGAATGAAAAAAAAAATGTTAATAGGGGTGTTTTGAGCAAACTGAGAGAGTTTTTGACCATCTAACGTATATTTTGGTTGGCACTTTTACGGTGGCTCGACTCCGTAACACTGTTGTTGGGGAGCGGTCAAAAAAAAAACAAAAAACTATGGGGGTTGAAGCTGCAGAGTAAATTTCAGCTTGACTTCTGACGTTCAATGAAGAGAAAATCGCTCATTTCCAATGCCAAGTTGTTGGTAGAAGTGTTTTTACTTAATCAGTAACGTTGCATGTGTTTAGAGGTGGGTAAGCCTAATTTCACCCCTGAAAATATGTCAGACATGGGCCAAGGTCATAGGTTCTCAAAGAACGGCCTGGGGGCCAACGGCTGATTGTTCAATGACCTACAAAAGAGACAAATTACCTTTATATTCCAATAACCAAACATGCTTTCTCTGTAAGCTAACATTTTAAAATTGTTTATTCTACCCATCAAGGTGACGTATGCGTGGAGGGAGACTGACAGACTGTTAGGCCTATGTTACGTTAAGATCATGGGTCAGTTACACTGACACAGATCTCATCGCACGCCACTGGTCATTAACGTTACTGGTTATGCCTTACCGTCCAGTTTCTTGTAGCCATATCTGCGTCCAGGTGACTTTCCACCAAGATTTTTACTACTGCCTCCAGATTTCTTCGACGCAAACCGCGCAGTCACCTCAACAACCGGTTGAATGGAGAGTATCCCACCTACAACGAAGGTTAACGTGTTGGTCACTTCAATTGCATTTAGTCCTGTGACAGCTTGTATTTATTCATTAATAAAACCAATGCTGGAAATGTGAGTGAAGAACGTTGTTTTGTTGACATTACCTATTTTGAACCGTGTGGATAACATCGTGAGGGCTGCCATGTTTGTTCATCTTCTGTCGTCTTCTTCTTCTTTTCCTTTTTAAATGGTATGCCGCCACCAACTGGACAGGGGTGTAGTAGGCTACTTGAATAGTCAGAGAAACTGGCCTATAAAAAGATAATAACAGTATTCATTCATTCATTCATTCATTCATTCATTTATTTATTTATTTGTTTGTTTGTTTATTTATTTGCTTACTTAGTTACAGAGAACGTTTAAGTTTCCACACCCGCACTCCTTTTCAGATGGTGGCGGTATTGCGCTTCATTCTTTGCTTGCGAACAGCCAACGAAAACAAACGAGGAAGAAGAAGAAGACGAAGCAAGTTGAACCCATGAACCAAAGCCCGTTTTAAATTTTTCTGGTTGAACCACAGTTGACACAGAGGAAATTTGCTTGGAAATGAGAACATACAGTTTTGCGTGATGGACGTGCAGTTTAATACGCCTCGTCATCACATATGCCTGTGTCTTCTCTGTGGATTACCTGCCGCAGGAAAGACGACACTTGTGCGTGTCCTGTCAAATTTCACAACAGTGAAGGGATGGAAGACGCTGTCATTGTTTTATGATGAATTGATACCACAGGAGGCCTTTGACGAGGTGTATGTGGAAGATGACATCCAGTCACTTAAAATGGTAGGCTATTCTTGTCAGCACACAATTTTTCAATGTTAAAGGAGCAGTAACTTAAGAAATGTGGTCCAAACAACCATGAAATGGCCCTGATATGACAGCAGACATGAAGGAATCATGTTCAGTTCAGCCAGAAAAGGCTTTGAAAAGTTAAGTTGCAGGCCTACAAGTAGTTTGTTTTGTCATTTCAAGCATGGATGTAATGGTGGTTAAATGCAGATAATGCACACAGGAGTAGTACTGGGAGTAGGGGATAACTTCCCAGACAGACTATCATCAAGCCCAGGCATGGACTGGCCATAAGGCACACAGGGCAATGTCCGGTGGGCCGATGGTCATTTTGGGGCCAGGGCTGTCTTTTATTCAAGAATTTAGGGCTATCAATGTTTTCAAACTTAAGAGTTATTTTAGCATGCCATGAAGTTATTATTGAATAAAATCATAGTGTGTCACTTTGGTCATAAATTTACATTTACGTTACATTTATGCATTTAGCAGACGCTTTTATCCAAAGTGACTTACAAAAGAGGGGCCATAAATGTCAGGGCCATATTTTGGTCCCAGTCCACCCTTGACCAAGCCTGTTTATGGCGAGCTGCGCACTCCCTATTAATGGAGAAATTCGGGGTGAAAAGACCCAAAGGAAATTGTAACATCATAAAAATTAGAATCATGCGCAAAAGTGAAAAAAATATTTGGTGAAACGGATTGTGCTGGATACATGCATTCTGATCAGTTTCTGATCGGTTCAAAAGGTGTACATCGCCTCTTTCAATTCGATTAAAATTGTATTCTGATTGAGCACAATTGGTTCAGATAGCGTGTGTACATGAGGTGTTTTCAATCAGTTTCGACATATAAACCCATTAAAACGGTAGCCTACAGTACATGTAAACCGACCCAGTGTAGTGCACCATAAAAAGGGAAAAAGGTTTTTTACCTTTGCAAATATTTATTTACTGTTTCTTGTTTCCCAGCAAACCAAATGGAAGCACCACAGACAAGTCATTCTGTCCTGGCTGGCACAGTTCCTGCAAAGTCCTTCACAAGAATCTGGTTCCTGTAGTAGTGATGAGGTTGTGTATCAGCGGTGTATGGCATTACAAAAACAGCTTTTGCCAACCATACAGCAATCCTCCTCTTCTCAGTCTCAGGAAAAAATCCTCTTCCTGCTTGACGACAATTTCTACTATCAGAGCATGAGATATGAAGTCTACCAGCTTGCAAGAAAACGTATGTGATTTTCAGAGCTATATTTCTACGTCTTTTAGAGTGATGAAGGAGTGGAACAAAGTGTAGGTGGGGTGGGGTTTTAGAGGAATGTGGAGTTGAAAAAGGGCAAGAATTGTGAAAGGGTGGAGGCTAGAAATTTTGCTGGTCGGTATTACCAGAGCCCGGAGAGCTGGTTCACTCCCTATCAACGCCATTCAACCGCCTTAAACCTGCAATTCAAATGGCAGTTCCTCCAGGGGGCGGTTGTGAGCAAGTTCTAAAACAATGGGGGCCTATGTAAAAAACAACTTCTACACATTTGTATCTAAAATTTGTCAGATTTTATTTTATTTTTAGCGACGTGGAAATTGATTTTCAATCAAAAGTGAAATGTATGAACACCTATGTCCATTACGTTTCTCATACTGAGAGCAGTTTTTACCTCCGATTCACTAGCATTATGCTATTCAAGTGAATGGCCCTCTCATTACAGTTCCCCTGGAAGTATTTTGAGAGTGAATGTTCTCCCCTCATTAAAATTTCTCTGGTATTGCTTCCACCTAGGGCAGGGGTGGGCAATTATTTTGGCCGAAGGGCCACAGTGGGCTTTAGATTTTGACTAACGGTCCGGGTGTTAACAGTCAACTGGTGAATGGGGGTTGATGCTGGTAAATTGGCAAGTTTCAAACCAGTAGCCCCACTTTCTTCAGAGGACATGTTAACATGCAGGGTTAAAAGGGAGGATTTGTACTTCATTGATACAACATATTTGATAAATCAGGCCTATGATCTAAATCACCTTGGCTAAATGAGAAATTATTCTATTTTGGGAAGGCTCCACGGGCCGGATTAAATAGCTCAATGTGGCCCCCAGGCATGACCTAGAGTGTTATTTTCACAAGCATTTGTCTGTCTGTTTATTTGTGTACAAAACAAATGGACAAATACTGTAAATCCACAAATTATGACTGGGATGCTATTTATAATGGAGCCTGAGTTAATTGCTGGGAGTGGTGCAGTCAATACAGGGAAATAAAGGCTGGTTCCAAAAACAAGCCAGAAGAAGCTGGAGGACATTATTTCAATTAGACTGAATGAAATAAAAGCTCTTTATGATCTCTTCTTATAGTGATCATATTGCTACACCATATCGCTTGGGTTGGTGAGCCAGTCGCCTGCCGCGCTCCTCTGATCTTTCCAGAGTGGTTCGAGTTTCAGGCCATACATACACTCTACAGCCCTCTGTTGTAAGGTGTCAAATGATGTTGCATAGCTTTTGGTCAGTGAAACGACCCACCACCGTTGCATTAAAAGACCCTGACCAGCTCATAGAGAAATTGGATTCCTTTGTTGACTATGTTGACAAAGTTGTCACCTCAAAAAAAAAAAGAAAAAGTAAATTACTGATAGAGTAGCCGGGGGGTTGCGACCCCCAGGGAGTCTGCGTAGGTACTGCAGGGGGTCTGCCAAATTATCCAAAGTCCTTCTAAGGCAAGTCACATCACTGGGCTTAACAAGACCAGGCCTTATGAAAATAAATGGTGAGATATCCAAACGTCCAGATAGGCTCGTCGTATGGACTTTAAAAGTATATTGTGCGAATCCTCGCTTAAATCTGAGTTGAACCGTGTCAAAATCTACGACATACGCCAAAACAAAGCTAAAAAAGACATTATTTAAAACGGCAATTTGCTTACTGCCCCTGCGCTGACAATCGTAGCATGGCTATCATCATATAGCCTGGCAGTTGCCAAACTAAAATCACAAGTGATATTTAGTCTGGAGACCTACCTATTGCTTTTCTCGTAGCGTTCTTTTCTTGAAGCGTCATTTACGATTGTCCAGAGCCGATTATTGGGGGCTAAGAATGTCTATCAGAGCGTCTGTACATAGCTCAGAGCCAATACCAGAGCAACCACTTGATGTAAAATGCAATCAAGGGCTGCGCTAGTCCCTTTTTGTTCTGCGATTGGATACCGAAAGCAGGCGAAAAAAAGGGGGGGGGGGGGGTCAGTGCACAACCGTTTAAATATATTAACAGGTTGCTAATTATACAAAGCTTAATGCAAATCGGTGAAGTATCATTTTCAAAGGAGTTGTGTGGTAGCAAGCAACTAGCGCTGTGATTGCAACTTCTGAGAAGACTGCAGTCTTAACCCTGTGACTCCTTGTGTGATAGTATACTGTAGCGCTATGACTGAACATTCCAACATCATCAAGCCTTCTTTTTGCCACTCACATTGTTCAGGGGAATTTGTGTTATTAGGACACAGCAGTGTTTCAGGGATCAATTTAGGAGTCAAAACAAAACACCAGCTGTATTCTTGATATCTGTATTGTATTTAATTTTTTTTCTGTGATTTAAAAACCCTCATGTCTTATGTGAACCAAATCTTAGATAAATAGGCTGTATATCATGACATTGTTTTACAGTTGAAATGTTTATTGCATTGTTTTGCAGTTGGCGCTGGGTTCTGTCAAGTTTTTCTCCAATGTCCAGTGGCATTATGTCTCAGCAGAAACCGAGCTAGGGCAGCGCCGTTGTCTGATGAAGTCATTTTGGATATGGTGAAGCGCATGGAACCTCCAAATCCTTTGAAGAACTCATGGGAACAGAGCAGTTTAACACTTAGCAGCTGTGAAGAGTTCTCACATCAAGATTTGTAAGAGTTATTATGCTTGATTGCCCTGTTTTTGCTTTACTTTACTTTGCTTTACTTTTACTTTAACTAATGCACTCTCGCTGGAATTACGCCTTCTAAAGTTACTGAATCAGTTTTTTGGTCATAACTTTAAAGGAGACAGAATGAAAAACCATTTTGCCTTGGCTTTGTTGAATTAGCAGAAGTTGTATCAATCATGAGCACATGGATTAAAGATGTCTATCACGGATGGATTTCCATCATTTGGCACTCATCAAATGATAAGAGGCAAAATCAAACTGAATAAACTGTCACTATCATGTTTAAATGTTTCATGATTAATAACCATTCTTATGTCCATTATTTGCACTTAAAAACACAAACTAGTTGGCTAACCTTAAAGGGACGCTAGTCAACGTTTTTACTGTTAATTTACGTTACTTTAACCCGAGATGATCATTTCTGTGCGTTATGCTGTCTGATGAGCCGCAATAAATGTGATTTCGGTTATATCCACTTTGTTTCAATTTCATCGACCCAAAAGCCCAGATTGTGCAAGTCTAATACAGTACCCATAAAATCCATGGTAGTTGTGGCCGAGATGGCCATCATGCAACCCGTAATGAGCCATATAATCAAAGTGACTTTGAGGTTGGTAAATTAACAGTAAAAATGTTGCCTGGTGTCCCTTTAAGGTTAGCCAACTAGTTTGTGTTTTTAAGTGCAAATAAAAAAATGTATGGAAGTATGAAGAGAGATAAGGTGTGAATGGGCCTAAGGAGTGCGCCATTTAGCTAAAACAGATCAATTCAACAACTAACTAGCCTAAATATGAGGTGAGAATTGGGCTCATTTTAACAAATTATTGTTGAATAATGTTCTATTTCAAAAACAGACAGTGCTCCAATCATCTATTCTATGTCCCCTTTATTGAATGACTTTTTTTTTTTTTTTTTTTTTCAGACAGAGCCTCACCATGATGATTTCTTCTGCATTTGACAACCCTTTGGTTCCTTTCCAAGATGACACTGAAAAAAAGGTGTTTAAAGATTAATTCGTTTTTTTTTTTTTTTTTTTTTTACTGATTGAATGACATGTGTATCATATTTTCAATTACTGGTAAATAAATGAACGGCACTTTTTGAAGATATTTGGTTATATACCATCTTACCTTGAGTTACATGTGTGGGTAAAAGCATTTTGGTCTCAGCACGTTTCCTAGTCTGGCATCCCCAATTTTCACTTTAGTTTACCATAGGCACTGGAATGGAAAGTAGTCAGACAGCAAGACTTTGGTTACTTTACATCCCAGCACCTATGCTAAGCTAAAGCTAAAATTGGGATTGCCAGGCTAGGAAAACACATGCACTAAAACTGAAACAAAATACTTTTACCCACATATCTTCAGGTAAGAGGGTGAATTACCCATTTTCATAAAAGGTGGCCTATCCCTTTATTATGCTGTACTGTTGTAGGACATAGACCGGCAGAGCTGTGCCAATAATGTTGTCCATCAAGCTGATCAAGCCTGCAGGCGTTTAGTGTCCAAAGCCATGCAGACTGAAAGAGGTGAGTAATCTCAGATGCGTTCAGGGATTGGGAATCTCTAGGACCCTTTTTGGTTACACTTTATTTGAAGGTATCATCATAAGACTGACATGACACTGTCATTAGCTATGACATGACGTTGTCATGAATCTGTCATAAACTTTATACATGACTTCTGTCATTAAGTGTCATCCGGCATTTGTCATGGTTACACTGCGTTCACACTACATCCATCCATTGACGGACGACGGAGGAGGGGTCTGACGGAGGTGGGAGTCAATTCTCTCAATCCCGTTTGGTTTGACGGATCCGTCGCCAGCTAAAAAGTTGAACATTTTTTAACTTTTTGACGGACGCAACGGAGCTGTTTTGACGGACGGACCCACAATGTATTTCGCGAAAGCTCCATTCAAAGTCAATGGGATCCGTCAACGGACGGATGCAGTGTGAACGCCCTGTTAGGGTTAGGTTTAGGGTTAGGGTATGTCAGTTGTCATGACAGGTTTATAAAGTTTATGACAGATTCTTGACAACGTCATGTCATAGCTAATGACAATATCATGTTAGTCTTATGATGGTACCTTCAAATAAAGTGTTACCCAATTTTTAATATCCCAATAATGTGGAGACGTTAGCAATGTTAAAAACTATCTTGGGTTTATTTAACGGGGAGTGAGCCAGCTACACGGGCACACATGCTGTTTCACTATCGAGACTCCCATATCGATAAATTTATCTTGCTTTTAAGTCAATGTCGGCCCCCCTTTCCCGTTCAACTCTGACCACCTGCCCCCCATGGATCTCACACCACATGCTGTCAGTCCTGTGCAGGCATAACTGCTGTGCTATCATTCTCTACACTGATTGAGATGAGGCTAAGGATAAGGCTATAGCCTTTTGAAAGGTTGCATTAGGTTACCATGTAACCAGGGAAACCCGCTTTAAAACCAGACGTATATGCCTAGTTAAGTGAAGGTGTACTGAGTTTGGCAGCTCAGATTTTCAGTACCAAATGAGATCAGGGACATTAGCATTGAATTCAAATCTAAAATAAAATTATGGCTATATCTACTCAATCATGCACCCACCAAGTATAAAAGCACACTTGCACAGCACTACTTGTTATTTTTTGTTGTCTTAACACTATTACTTTACTTTTGCTGTTGTGTTGTGCTGTACTGTGTCCTAAGAGTGTGGAACTTTGTTGTTTGATTGCTTGATGATAATGAAGATTTTTATAAGCTCCTTTGGATTCAGACACACTTTTGGAACTCTTAGGTTGCCTGTGACTGCTCCGTGGGTTGTTTGTGGGAGCAGAGAGCCACAGTGACACTTACTTTGTTTACTAGCTTGCAAAGCTTTGGGGGAAGGTAATAGCAAATCATCAGCACATGGACACAATGACAGGAGGGGGCTGTTACAGGTGGCACCCACCCATCTAATCAGTATTCATTTGAAATAGCCTCTAGCTTCATTTAGTCTGACTTATAATT